>CM035432.1:47283084-47293084 GCA_020310875.1 Ceratopteris richardii | reverse complement strand
TCTTCTTCATAGAAATTTCTTGTTTTTTAGTGCATTTTCACCATCTTCATACCATTTTTCATGCATTATTGTGTGGGAAGGAGTTAGGAGAAGCAAGGGAGAGCAAGCGCTGTGTTTTTTCATGATTTTCTGCTCATACGGAGCTCGCCATAGCCGGCGCTCAGAAATTTGAATTTCCCGCCAAAAAACGCGATTCTGTGATGAAAATCGCGATTCTGTGAAAATTCAAAATTTTTTGAAAAATCACGATTTTCAGTTTTCCCGCCTAAAAGTTGGCTAAAAAATCACGATTCTGTGGTCATTCTCAGAATCGCGATTCTGTGATTGTGCTCAAAATCGTGATTTTCACAAATCACGATTTTCAGCAAAAAAACACGATTTTGAGAAAACACGATTCCCTGCTCAAAATCGCGATTTTCTAAAAACACGATTCTGTGCTCAAAATCGCGATTTTCATGTCAAAAAACACGATTCTCTAAAACACGATTCTGTGCTCAAAATCGCGATTTTCATAAACACGATTCTGTGCTCAAAATCGCGATTTTCTAAAAACACGATTCTGTGCTCAAAATCGCGATTTTCATGTCAAAAACACGATTCTCTAAAACACGATTCTGTGCTCAAAATCACGATTTTCATGTCAAAAAACACGATTCTCTAAAACACGATTCTGTGCTCAAAATCGCGATTTTCATGTCAAAAAACACGATTCTCTAAAACACGATTCTGTGCTCAAAATCGCGATTTTCATGTCAAAAAACACGATTCTCTAAAACATGATTATGTGCTCAAAATCGCGATTTTCATGTCAAAAAACACGATTCTCTAAAACACGATTCTGTGCTCAAAATCGCGATTTTCATGTCAAAAAACACGATTCTCTAAAACACGATTCTGTGCTCAAAATCGCGATTTTCATGTCAAAAAACACGATTCTCTAAAACACGATTCTGTGCTCAAAATCGCGATTTTCATGTCAAAAAACACGATTCTCTAAAACACGATTTTGTGCTCAAAATCGCGATTCTCTGAAAGTTCACAAAATCGCGATTCTCTGGAAGTTCACAAAATCGCGATTTTCTCCAAAGGTCCTGTTTGCCTGTTTTGACCCCCAGGAGCCTGAATTGGCATAACTTTCTCATCCAAAGTCCATTTTTTGAGCTCTATAGCTCGTTAGAAAGCTCGTTTCAAGTCCTACACGACCTCAACTGTTTTTTTCAAGAATAACGCGTTGATTTTGAGATAGGATAATTTGAAGTAGACCCTCAAGTGGGACTAGGGAACTAAGGGGACTCCATAGAATTTTGAACCATACCAAGGGGAAAATTTGGACTCTTGACTAAAGCTTATGAACCTGAGATCTGGTAGACAATTAGGCAAGGATAAACAAAGCATTAGATCTTCTGAGGCTAGTGTCAACCATACATCCAAGTCTTGGGCACAACAAATAAGTGGTCATCTTTTACTAAGTTCAGACACAAGTGATTCAGAAATGTCTTTTAGTATGGGAAAACCTGCAGGTGGCTCAGGGACTGCCCATCTACAAACACCAGAAGGTCCCTATAAGACACAGTTGGAATATATTCGGACCAACCAATTAGGTGCTCGCATCTATGAGGATGGTCTGAGGCGATCAGTGGTCCAACTCAAAAATCCAGATCAATCCTTTGGACTTGAACACCCGGTGGTCAAGTTTGAAGAGGGTTCATACATTGATAAGGAAGGAACCATGTATGTGGTCACCAACCTACCAGATAGGACTGATGAGTTTGGAAATGTCATTCCTGAAAATGAAATAGGAGACCTAGAACAAGGAAATGTAGGACAAGGACCCCAGACTCCTAGAGGTAAGTCAGTTTTGACCCGAGTGATCACTCCAGACTGGATCCCTCAAGATAACAAAAGCATAGAACTATTTTTGAATAGAGAAACAGAGGAAGCCTTTTGGAGATTCAAGCCAGATCAACCTAGCCAATTGGGCATAGTCATCATCTACGAGTTCAAGGATCCAGAGATGCCAGACAAAGTTGTTTACCTGGATAACACATCAGAGAAAATTTTCTTGGTAACAGAACATGATAGACATGCATATACTTGGAAGAATGAATTGATTTTCCCCCCACCAAGATCCAATGTTTCCCGTGGCCTCCAAGGGGTAGGATCTTCCCACGCTCATGAAGCCCAGAGAGAAAGAACTAGAGAGAGACCTGAGGTAAGTTTTGCACACATCGTGGGCAGGAATAGATCAGGATTTGAAAATGAAAGACCTGAAAGAGAGAGATATCAAGCACATAGGCAAAAAAGAGATGAACATGATTTTCCATTGCCTAGACCCCGAGAGCACCCAAGAACCCTTAGACCCACTCAAGTGATCAAGGCAATGAAGAATTATTTTGACGGGTCAGGAGATCCTTATGATCATGTGGCCGAGTTCAAACAAGTGTTAAGAGCTGAACAGGTTGAGGATTTATTCACTCAATACGAGGCATTTGGTTTGACTCTTAAGGGCACCGCCTTGGCTTGGTTTCAACCATTGAGTAGTCGCAACTATCGCGATATAGGTCAACTGCTAGATGAATTCATTGTAGAATTTTCCAAGAGTGGTATCAGGCATAACACATCATCCTTGATCCACAGTTTCAAGCAGACACCCCAAGAAACAGTGCGACTAGCAGGTAGAAGGTTCAGACAGTACTTAGAACGATGCCCTGCTCCCGAGTTACCCACACCAGCCAAACAAGTGGCTTTGTTTTTAGATGGCTTACTGAGCACAAAGTTAAGATCATACGTATATTTGAAAGAGCCTAGATCCATAGAAGAGTGCGTGCGGACATGCATTGACATAGAAGATAACTTGGGTGAGGAGTTAGGATTGTCCAAACTCTACAAAGATTCGGATAGTTCTACTAGTCATACTTCAAAGATCTCCACAGAAATAGAAGAGATAGCTGAGCAAGTTGCCAAGAAGCTGGGAGTCCAAAATAAACAAACACAGAGAGTCACTCCAGTGAATCGGTGTTATACTTGTGGGGGCGACCACATGGCTAATGTATGCCCAATGCATAACCAAAACATTAGAGAAAGGAATGCTCCATATTGCACTATTGAGAGAAAATACACAAACCACACGGCTCAAGATTGTCCCTACAATAGGCAGGCTGTTAGACAGAATTATCAGCAACCTTACCCACAAGGTAGGTATCAGAACCAATACCAACAGCCATATTATAGACCACAACAGCAATATCAGGTACCGTATAGGCCACAACCTGTCTTGGGAAACCAACCACCAACTCCAGCCAACGTGATTCCAGTCAAATATGCGGTGGGAGAGGAAAATCCAAATAGAGCATTGGTGCCACTAACCCCATTGATACCAGATAATGACTCTCATGCTCATTGTTCAGACTACTCCCATGAAGGTAGTCCACATGCTTATTACACAGAGTCACCTGAACATAGTGAGGTTTACTCGTATCAATATGAGGTACCACCTATGGAGCAAAATTGGGGGCCAGAATACTCCAATGTCATGTACACAAATCCTAACCCTAGACCCCAATTGAGACAAATGAGACCACAAGCCCCTAGAGGATCTTGTTTTAGATGTCAAGGTGATCATTTCATTCGTGACTGTCCCCACCCATCATCTCCGAGTCAAGGACAGGCTATCACAATACAGGCTTTTTGCCCTGATTGTGGCAAAGACCATCTCCCTAGAGATTGTCCAAGAAATCCCTCCAGCGCACCCAAGATTACACCCATTAATGTGGTAGGCTTAGTGGCGGATTCAAGTTCAAGTAGCAGTAATGTGGCTCCTATACAAGCTGTCACTAGAGCACAAACCTTAAAACAGGATAAACCAGTAGAACAATCAGAGTCGAGTGAATCGGGAGAGCCTAGTAAGAGGAAAACAAGAACATGGAAGGATACCAGAGAGAAGGCCAATCGCAAGTGGAATAAAAAGTTATTGGAACTAGAAGAAGGCTTAAAAGAAGCGAAAACAAAAATAGAAGACATTGCATCTCAAAGCCCCTCGCATGCTGAAACTCCATCCACTCCACCTCATCCCACCCCACCACCCATTGTAAATAGACCACAACCAGGGTCTGTTCTTGCAGATCCAACCCCAGAAGGCTTGGACATGATGTTCAAGGCCTACCAGGCTCGACTTCAAGAAGGGCCTACAGCTGCAAACCTAGACAAGAGTTACCCTAGAGCGGACTTAGAGATTGAACGGATGAAAATGTGCATGAAAATGGTAGAACAAGCTCAAGCTATACTTGAGACTAGTCAAAAGTTCAATCAGACAAACTCTGTCAAAGGGGAATTGCATTTCCAGGGCTTACTAGAACGATTAGAGCAGTTGGTAAACAAACCACAAGTTTCTTTACCTCCACAGGCTCAACCAGTTATTGAAAGAGGAAGCTCACCACCAATGGGAGCTTATGTTCCTAATTCCACGGATCCAGGAATACCTCCTTCAATTCAACAGTACTCTCAAGAATTCTTGCGGGAAATACAAGAAGAGAAATGGGCCAAGGAGAAGGGTAATTCCCCTCCTATTCCTGAGATTGATGATCTTCATGATCAATTTCCCCAAGACATTCCATCTATTTACGGAGATGAAGCAGAACAACAAGAAGACGAAAGGTTAGATTTTGAATCTAATACCTTAGAAGAACTGCCTCAATTTCCAGGCCCATGGGAATCTGAATCTCTCCAGATTAGAGCTCCCACAATACTAGTAAGAAATGAAGACTCAATGGTTCCAAGGAACACGGATGTCGTGAAGAACACTAAGGTTCAGTGTCATCTCACTGTAGAAGAGCTGCTCAAAGCAAAACCTGAACTTTGGAATCATGTGAAGGATCAGGTCCCAAAACTTGATTCCAACATGCCAAAAGCAGGCTCCAAGCAAAGGGTACCAGAGATACCTCTAGACAAAATAGGGGACATGTGTGAGGGTGAGGAAGGTAATACTTATCTTCCAATCACCTACCAAGGTTACACAACCAAAGCAATCATAGATTCAGGTGCGGGTGTTGCTATTGCGACCACCTCCTTGTGGAAGCAATGGGGCAAGCCCACATTAAGACCAACTAGAATGAAGCTTCAAATGGCTGATGGTCATTTTGAAAGACCTCTAGGATTGCTAGAAGGGATCACTCTAACCACTTGTGGTGTAGAGTTTGAGCACACATTTGCTATATGTGACTTTGAGAAAAATAATGTCTATGAGATGATCCTAGGAAGACCCTTCCTACGACAATTGCAAATAGTACAGGATTGGGGAACTAACTCCTTGTACTTACAGCACTTAGGGGTCACCACCAAGGTCAATTTGAAGGATTACACCTTCAGAGATGTACCATCCCTACAGTGGAATTCTATCCACAAAGCGAAAGAAGATTCCATCTCTGTGCATTCTGAAAGTTCACCTGATCCATCATGGCTGCATGAGGATACTCATTTGTGGATGTGCAAGGTCGCAAAGGAAGAGGAAAAACATTTAAAGGCAAGAGAAGAAGGAACTTCGCTAGGAGATAGACCAATTAGAGACCCAGCCTACACACCGATGATCTTTCCAGATGAGGAGTTTGAGCCTCATGGCTGGCCAGAAATCTTAGCTACCATGGACATTGCTGTCAATGAGGAACAGTGGACACCTCATTGTGATGAGGAGGGTTATGATATCTCAGTGTTCATGTGTCAACCCTTGCTAGAAGAATGTGACCCTAGTGATGTCATAGAAGAAGAAGAGAATGACGATGATCTGGAATCTATTGTGATGGATAGTTGCTTTAACTCAGAGCAGCACTATCTAGAAGATATAGGAGTGTTCACCCAGAAAGAAGAAGAACCTCTCACAAGTATTAAAACAGTAAACTCAAAGGATGGAAGTGAGAGTAGTCAAAAGAAAAAGAAAAGAAAAGCAGTGAAACAAGAAGAGGAGGAATCATTGTTTGAAGTACCAGAAAACTTCAAGAAGTATGAAGTTGACGACCGCAAAATTTTGGTACGAATGCCTAAGAGAGAGGCCATCATAGGAGAATCATATGATAATAAAGAAAAGACCAAGAAGATTGTAGTGACCATCGAAGAGAATGAAGAGAGATGCACATATATAGGAGATGACCTAAGTGCAAGAGAAGAAATGGAGCTTGTCGCTCTATTAAGGGAATATAGGGATGTGTTTGCGTGGCACTATAGAGACTTGAAAGGGGTAGATCCAAGAATTTGCTCTCATACTATCCCCATGACTGCTGATGCTAAGCCCACCAAACAGAAGCCCTACACATATAATGATACCTATGCAGCCAAAATAAAAGAAGAAATTGATAGGTTGATTGAAGCGGGATTCATCTATGAGATTGAGCATACCGAATGGGTGTCCCCCATTGTTGTGGTACCCAAGAAGAACGGGAAGTTGCGAGTGTGTATTAACCTTAAAAAAGTTAATGCCGCTACGATTAGAGATAGTTATCCACTTCCAATCACAGAACACCTATTGGAGCGTGTTGCAGGCAAGGAAGTTTATAGCTTCCTTGATGGATTTTCAGGTTACAATCAAGTAGCCATTGCCCCAGAAGATCAACACAAAACGGCTTTTGCTACAGAGTGGGGAATCTTTGCATTTCGTGTGATGCCATTTGGGCTCACCAATGCACCTGCAACATTCCAAAGGCTCATGTGTCATGTCTTCAAAGAGTTCTTGCGAAAGAGCTTAGAAGTGTATGTGGATGATTTATGTGCTCATTCCCAAGAAAGAAGGTTTCACATCCCTGAGCTCAGACAAATCTTCAACAAGTGTAGAGAATATCGAGTGTGTCTGAACCCAGAAAAGTGTGTGTTTATGGTGCGTCAAGGTAAAATCTTAGGTCATATTGTTTCTAAGAATGGAATCTCAACAGATGAAGATAAGGTACGAGCCATAGCGGAGCTACCAAGGCCAAGGAATATTAAAGAGGTACAAGCCTTTATGGGCCATTGTGGATACTACCGTAGGTTTATCCACATGTACGCGATCATAGCTAGACCCCTTTATGCCTTGTTGTCTAATTTTGAGTGGAACAACGAATGCGAGAATTCTTTCAATGAACTGAAGAAACGTTTGTGCACGGCACCAATACTCACCACTCCTGATTGGAATAAACCCTTCCATGTCCATGTGGATGCATCCAATCATGCCATAGGATGTGTGCTAGCACAACCCACAAGTGAAGGAAACTTAGATTTGCCCATAGCATACGCTAGTAGACAGCTCACTGCAGCTGAACGGAACTATACCACAACTGAGCGAGAGGGCTTAGGCATGGTATATGCTGTGAAGAAGTTTAGACACTATTTATTGGCCAACAAGTTCAAGTTTTTCACTGATCATCAAGCTTTGTTATATTTGGTCAATAAACCTTGCAATACTGGACGCTTAGTAAGATGGTTCCTCTTACTAATGGAATATGACTTTGAAGTTGTTGTCAGGAAAGGTAGAACCCACCTTCGGGCAGATCACCTTTCTCGCATCACTTCAGGAGAGTCACCGCAAGGAGTGTCTGACGAATTACCCGATGCTTATCTGTTCAATTTAGAAGTTGTTCCTAAATGGGCAAATAAGTTGGTACCAGTCCTAACCTTTGACCCTGCAAATAAGAATGTGAAAACATCACAAGAAGAAATTGTAAAATCACAAAAATATCACATATTAGCAGGAAGCATGTACAAACAAGATACTGAGGGTGTATTAGCTTGTTGTGTGGAGGATGATGAACATAGTAGTTGGTTGCAACAGGCCCATGAAGGAATGCTAGGAAATCACTATTCTAAACAACGAACATTGCAGAATCTAAAGCGTTTAGGAGTGTATTGGCCTAGCATGGACAAAGAAATACATGAGTGGATTAAGAATTGTCCAAGGTGCAGAGAGAGACCCCCAGTGGAGCATGCAACCCTTTATCAAGTGTCATTAATTCCAGATTGGAGTGCTCCATTGGTAGAGTTTATGAGATCGGGAAGATTACCCAAAGAGGCTAGTCTAGCAAGAAGACGAAGCATGGAGCAAGAGGCTCAAGGCTATGCCTTAGTAGGGGACAACCTATACCGAAGAGGCAAAGATGGTTACTTAAGACTATGCGTTCATGAATCAGACTATTTAAAGGTCTTAGAGACTGCACACAGCGGTGTTGCAGGTGGACATTTTGGTCCTGACCGAGTGATCAAGACCATTCTATTCTCAGGACTTTGGTGGCCCACTCTTCATATGGACGCACATACCTATGTGAAGAAATGTGACACATGCCAACGTGCACAATATCCAGTGAGAAAAGACGAGATGCCCTTGAGGCCAATGATGGGAGGACGTGCATTTTCAAAGTGGGGCATAGACTTCATAGGTCCTATTAACCCCCCAGCTAGAAACTCCCATGCAGAATACATCATTGTAGCCACAGATTACCTTACAAAGTGGGTAGAAGTCAAAGCCACAACAAAGAATGATGCTCAGACTACGGCTAAGTTCTTATTCGAGAATGTGTTCACGAGATACGGACTACCAATAGAGTTGGTGAGCGATAGAGGCACACACTTCTTGAATGAAGTCATTGAAAATCTTCTCCAAGAATTCTTGGTGATACATAAGAAATCTGCCCCCTATCACCCACAAGCCAACGGACAAGCCGAGAGTACCAATAAGATTCTTTGTAACGTATTGACAAAACTGGTAAATAATAAACGCTCTGATTGGGACAAACAACTTCATCATGCTGTTTGGGCTTATCGAGTTGCCTACAAAACGGTACTCAACGCCACCCCATTTCAGATGGTCTTTGGACAGAACGCTGTGCTACCATTAGATTTCTTAATCCCTGCCTTAAAAGTAGCACAAGAGTATGAGTGGAATGGGCATGAATTGTCCTCTAGGATCTTTGATCTCGAACGCTTGGGTGAGACGAGGCTACGAGCGGCAGCAGGCATCTACGCTGCAAAGAAGAGGCAAAAGGCTTACTTTGATGCACACATCAAGGATAAGGGATTGAAAGAGGGAGATCTAGTGTTGGTATACACACTAAAACAACATGCCCGTAAGTTGGAAAAAAGAGGATACGGACCCATGATCATTAATAGAATTTCCACTAGTGGTGCAGTTCAGTTGGCCACGCTAGAAGGAGATATCTTGCCAAACTATATTAGTGGCTGTAGAGTCAAGCTATATCAAGAACCTCTTACTGAGGATATGCTAATGAGACTCAACACTGCTAAGAAGCGAAAAGATGAAGAGTTAAGAGTGAGGGAAGAAGCACAGGTAGAGGCCAGAGAGCGTATTAGGCGAAATAAGTTAAGGTGATTAGGCCTAGAAGTCAACTCAAAAGCCCCAAAATATCACATGGATATGTGTCAAAAGTCAGGCATAGCGACTTCTCAGGTCATTGACCGAAGACCCTTTGTGACCATAGAGTTAGGACAAGGGAAGGGTGCAAGGACGGTGAAAGCATTGATTGACTCAGGTGCAGCAAGTAGTGCAGTTAGACTTTCCTACTGCCAAGACTTGGGGTTGAACATCAATCCCATAGAAGCTTATCTCATAGGATTGGGAGGTGTGGAAACCCCTTGTTTGGGCGAGGTGGAACTTCCCATCTACCTTCAAGATGTTCCACTGAAAGTCACCGCGCTAGTATGTCAAGATGAGAACCTTACAGAACCACTTGTCTTGGGTCAAGATTGGATCTATGACCATGCAGTTAACTTAAACCTAAGAAGTCAAATTCTTCAAGTTTGGGCACATGAACAATGCATTACATTAGAATTAGAGAACTGCATGCTCCTAAATCATGGCACCACACACTCTCTTAGTTCTTCCAAGACTAATCATATGAAAGAAGATGTTGTATGTGTCAAAAGCTCTATGATGCAGAAGGAGTCAATCATGGAAGACCAGGTTCGAAGGCGGTTGGATCTTTCTTCTTCCCTAAAGAATCAAGTAGCCACAATAGTGCGTCCACCACAC
>CM035432.1:47270584-47278084 GCA_020310875.1 Ceratopteris richardii | reverse complement strand
AATAGGCATAACTCTCTAATCCGTGGGAGTTTGGTGAAACTCTTTTAGATGGAGATTCTCCATGATATGGATAACAACTTTGTTGAAGAAACCATTTTGAGATGATGCATGTAGCTCAAGATACAAGCTTCCAAAGTTGGCCTACTGGCCGTTTTCAGCAATCTGCCAATTCTTCACCTACCAACTTGCGGCTAGCATAACTTGAGTTTGGACATGATTTTATGAGAGATTTTTGGGGAGCTGATACTTGATATTACGGAAAACATTTCAGCTTTTAGATCAACCAAAAAAGATGCACGGTTAGCAAGGTATGATCCGTGCAAAAGTGCCTTCAGAAAAGGTGTGTTGTTGTCCTGAAATTTCTCCTAAATTATAAGAACACTTTTCCAACTTGGCATTGATTTTAAATATGCTTTATTCACGACTATGGCTGATGTAGAAAACATAATAAATCATTCTAAGAATATAATGAAGTTTAATAATACTTTGAAGAGATGATGTGGACTTGTGTTAAAAGGGACTGTCAGTAGATCTGCTTTTAATCTCTTTTCGGGTTCTTGGGGATGGTAGGGGTCTGACAATGCAGAGGTCCTTTTTCTGATTTTCCCAATTAACTAATTACCCAAACCGTAATTATACGCTCAGGCATTACTTCTGTTACACCGTTATAATCTTCCATTTACGGTATCATCACACATTAACTTATCGCACAGTCGTTCAATCACATAATTGAACAGATCTATTCATGTTACGACAGTAATACTGTGTAGTATTAGTTTACAGCAATTCAATAAGAACAGACTTAACCGTACTCAGATATATGCAAACTCTGCAATACGATGTCTCCGCAAGGTCACAAATCACCCAGATAAACAGTCTGGCGATCCTATCTCTTCTCGCACCGGAGAACCATGTAATGTCTCTTCATTAATGAATACAAGGGTTACATTACTTCGCTACGCCCTTTCGGTGCGTGTGGTATATAAGTTACATTGTGCCAATCCGGCAGCCTAACACTAGCACGCACGGTGGACTTGGATCCGCAAAGAAAAGAAAACTAAGGCTCATCTACAATGCCTTGGATATACATGGTTCTTGCTAATTTGAAGGTTCTTGTGATTTTTTGTTTGAATGAATCCAACATCTGTTTTAACGTTTCCGGCTCCACCAACTAGGTGTCAGTGCGTACTGAACTCGCCAAAATAACCTGACTTATCAAGGCATCAGTCTGCGACTGCAAAAACGCTTCTTGCAAATAAAAATCATTGGCCAGGGGTGCATCTCGAATCAATCTCATATCAGCAATTTGACCATCTATTCTGGATAGTCTGTCGACTTGAACTCCCAGCTGTTTCTCTCGGCGTTCCAATTCCTAAGCTTGATATTGAACTGTTTGATAATAAGCATCTCTTTCTTTCATAATCCCTACTAATTCCATCTTAAGTTGAATGGTCAGACTCGTCTGTGCTTTGAGAGCAGTATTCGCCTTAAAAAGATCAGCAGAGGCAGTCTGTAATTTGGCAGTAGTTTGCTTAGCCAAATTAGCCATTTCTTGTCCTCTCTGCACGATCTCATCAAGCTCAACGTGAGTTTCTTCCAAAATATTGCCGAGAGCAATCCGAGAATCCTCCTTATCTTGAATCAACTGATTTAATTGCTTGATTTCTTCATCACGAGCAATTAAAAGAACATCCTTGGCTTTTAACTCAGCCAATGATGCATCTCTTTGAGCAAGGAGATTATCCTGCTCTGTAAGCCGAGCTTGAAGTTGTTGAAGTTGAACCTGCAAAGCATGGTTTTCTGCCTTAACTGCATTTGCTTCTTCCTATAATGGGGCAATATCTGCTTCTAAAATATCCACTTTGTGCTGTAATTCATGTCGAATATTATCAGTTGCCTGCTTCATTTGCATAGGTAACTGCTGAGAAAATTGGATCAAAAGTCGACCCATCGATTCGAGTTCATGAAACATCGGGGTTGGAGAAGGAAGCGCCGGAAGAGAATGAGATGTAGAAGCTGAAAACAGATGAGTGGAAGGTGGTGGAGAATAATTGGGAGAAGATGAGGAAGTAGCAGGTGCGTCGGGAACAACAGATTCGAGTGGGACAATGGGCTCTACAGTGTTCATGGGTGGAGGAGATGGAATAATTGGCATCAAAATGACACCGGTGGAATCTTGCTTTGATGCCTCAACCTTGTTGATGACGACGTCAATCATAGTAAGGACGCCGTTAAGAATGTCAGCAGCAATATCCTTCATCGAATCTTGATTCTGCATATGAGAATCCTCCTGAGAAGAAACTTCGTCAGAGTCTTCGGTGTGGGCATCTTGTTCCTGCTGCTTATTTCGAGAAGAATGATCAAAAGATTCGACATGAATGGATGTAGTGGTGTCGTGGAAGACTTCTTCTTCATTGCTAGCCTTTGATCCCTGCACCTGGCTCTCAGAAGGACTTATACATCTGCGTTTCCAGTGAAGAAGTTGAAATAGATCCTCATCATCATACTCTGCGTCCTCTAGCACTGGAGTGGATTCTTCATGGAACAATATGGGAGCGATTGGAGGCGGTTGCACAGCTTGGATTACTAGAAAGAGAAAAGTGAGGATATGGGGTAGACGAGAGCGTGGAAGGTCACCCTTATTGACCTGTTTGATAACCGTGACACATTCACGGTGAATGCGCCGGAAATAAAAAGAAGCAAAATTGACAGACTCGCAAGAAGCCATGTCTATCATCGAATAGAAGGGGCGCGAGATACCGTAAGTGCATTTTTGCAAATTCAAAATAGCAACTAAAAACTACAGAGCAGTTCGCTCTGGTTCGGGTCTGCACAAAATGGCGTACTCATTAGATGAGTGCAGGGGAAACAACTCTTTCATGGTGGCTACAGGAAGGAGTGGACCATTCTCCAATCCTTCCATGGAGAGGCGGAAAGCTTCAGCAAACGAAGCTAAAGTGATAACAACGCGGGATGGGAAATAGGCTATGGGCCAACATTGCTCTGTAGCAGGTGTAGAGGCAATGATAGCAATAATTTGAGCATAAAATGGCTGACATTCCACTGAATGCCAGGGAAATTCAACGAAATTCAACAAACCGCGAGTGCGCAAGTACTCACTCACTTTGGGAGTGAGTCCTGCACGGAAAGTAGCGGCATTCGCTAAAGCTTCCATGGCGCGCACAAGTAAGCACAAGAATATAGACAACAACGAACACGCACAAGCACACAAACGCAGTAACGATTATCAGTAAAAGAAACAAGATTAAGTAGACACACGCGCATCATGAAGCGATCGAAAACCCTAATCATCGCGTGGTATTGAAATGATACCCTTCATAATGATGGCATACATGCAAAAACAGAAACAGTAACACAAGGTGGTGATTAATCATAGTGAGATACCATAACGAGGAGATTACGGTCAGTGGTCAACTGAAATGCGGAGATAAACAGAACATCAGTAACACGCGAAAAAAAAAACGAAGAACACGTCAGCGGTGTTTAGGTTGTTGGTGATATGGACGTAACTTGGAACCATTAACCACTTTTGGAAGAGGAACTCCGGTTAAGGTGGCCAACCTAAAAGTAGCGGGTCCCACGTGGTCAGCAATCCGGTATGGACTGAACCACCGTAATTTAAATTTTCCAACAGACTGATTTGCTTTAGCATTGTAAAATAACACCAGTTGCCCCACCGTAAACACAGGGGTCTTCAGGAAACGATCATGGCTACGAGCTTGATGAAGCTGAACTTCTTGAAGTACCAGAAATCTTTCCCATCATTGTTCATCCAATGATCTGAGTGTATCCAACCGAAATGGCAAGGATTCTTCTGGTAGCAATTTTTGAGCTAAGGCAACGCGTAAACTCGACACTACTACTTCCATCGGTGCAATAGCTTCCAATCCATAAGCTAGTTTGAACGGGGTCATGCCAGTAGCTACCTTGTACATAGTCCGGTAAGCCCACAAAACTACAGGTAGTAACTGGTCCCAACGTTCCGAACGTTCCAAAAGTAATTTACGTAGCAGTGTCAACAAAGTCTTATTGGTACTCTCCGCCAACCCATTGGCACGGGGATAATAAGGCGAGCTGAATTTGTGGACAATCTGAAAGGTCTCGGTCAATACTTGCATTAAGTGGTTAGCAAAGTGGGTACCTTGGTCCGTAAGGATTTCTAGAGGCAACCCATAACGAGGAAAAACATCCTTCATCAGTCATTTAGCCACCGAAACTACTGTGGCCGACCGTAATGCCCAAGCCTCCGCCCACCGAGTGGCATAATTGGTACAAGTCAGTATGTAGCGATTGTTGGTGAGGGTCGCGGGTGGTGTTATTGGGCCAATAAAATCTAGACCCCACTTCTGAAAGGGTTCCAGAGGTAAGACAGGTTGAAGGGGAAAGAAGTGCCGCTGTAATGGCTGTCCAGACCATTGACGGGTATCACACTACTGCACAAACTGATTCACATCTTTGTACATGGTAGGCCACCAAAGCCCACTTTGAAGAATTTTATGGTGAGTAAGATCAGCTGCGAAATGTCCGCCCGAGGGAAGGAATGAGCCATAGCAATAACCGATTCGGCTTCATGTGCTGGGATACAATGAAGTAAAACACCAGTATGATCCATTTAGTACAGTTGACCTACAATCAACCGGAATCTGCGACTGTAAAATGCAAATTTCTGCTGCAGAGCAGGGGAAATTTGGGGAGGAAGACACCCGTCAGTTAGAAAAGTTAGTAACGTATCGTAGTATGTAGGGGGTACAAGAGGTTCTGTAGATTCTTCAATAGTTGGCTCAGTAGCGTAAATTGCCGGTGTAGTGTCATCAACCCCATCGGAGCTTCACCGGAATCCAATCGAGATAGAAAATCCGCCAAGGCATGTGCTATGCCGGATCAATGAATAACTTCATAGTCGAACTCCTGTAATAATAGAACCCATCGAGCCAAGCGACCACCTAAATGTTGCTGCTGGACCAAATACACAAGTGCGGCATGATCCACGTGGAAGGTGAACTTTCGGCCCAACAAATAATGGCGGAACTTCTTCACAGAGTACACCAACCCAAGACATTCTCTTTCCGTCACTGAATAGTTTCTTTCAGCAGGGGCTAATCGGCGACTTGCATAATATACATGCCGAAACCATTTGTCAGTTTGCAGCATGAGTACACTACCAATAGCTATGTCCGATGCATCCACAAAGACATGGAACAGACGGTCCCAATCAGGTGGTTGCAAAATGGGGGCCTGCGTCAATAACACCTTCAAACGATCAAATGCATTTTGGCACTCTGGAGTCCATTAGTACTGCTGTGGAGCGCGAGTCATAAGCCGATTAAGTGGTGTCACTAAATGAGCTAACCACCATGAATGTCTGCCATGCCACCGAATTTGGCCCAGAATGCGCATAACTTCTTTCAGTGTCGTAGGGTCTGGTGCCTCCAACACGGCTGCAACTTTATCCAGATCAACTTGTATCCCTTGTGCAGAGATAATATGTCCGAGTAGTTTGCCACAAGAGACCACAAAAACAGACTTTTTTGGATTCAAGCATAATCGGTATTCGTGACATTTTTCAAAGCACCACCGTAAATGATACAGGTGTGCCGTAGTCTTACCAAATAAGGAAAAGTCGTCCAAATATACTTGCATAAAAGTAGTCAAGTAGGGTGAAAAAACTTCTTGCATACATCGTTGAAATGTACTTGGAGCATTCCTTAACCCAAACCACATTATCGTACAAGCATAAACACCCTAGTTCGTGATAAAAGTTGTTCTAGGTATGTCTTGTTCTACCATCCTCACCTGGTTATACCCACTGTATCCATCCAGAAATGAATACATCTCATGCCCGGCCACCCTGTCGAGCATTGTATCAACGAAGGGGAGAGGAAATGGATCCGATACAGTGGCAGCATTCAGTTTTCGGTAATCAACACAAATGCGCAGCTGTTTATTTTTCTTCGGGACGATCACAATTGGTGATATCCATTCAGCATGCTTGATTGGGACAATGAATCCCACCTTCAATAACCGATCAAGTTCTGCTTTGACTTGTGCTACATAATTGGGGTTCATTCGATAACTAGACTGTTTGATTGGCCTCGCCTCTGGTTTGAGCACTACTCGATGTTGATAGATCCGCGGGTCCAGACCTTTCATATCTCGATAGTCCCAAGCAAAAACATCACAGAACTCACGCAAGAGTCGTATCAAATCATCTTGAAATGTCTGTGACAATCCTGCCTTAATCTTAACTGGTCGCGGGTTAACCGCATCACCCAAATTACATGTTACTAACTGATCTTCCGGTACATAAAATTGTCGAGGTTTTACCATATCATCAACGGACTGCAAAAGTTGGCATAAGGTGGCTCCATCCATAACGATACTATCATCTGCATCTGCATCTCCGGTCACTGGTAACACCGTGCAAGTGACCGAACTCCACTTGTCTGCGACCGACTCGAGATCTACAGTACCTAATGAGATCAGATCCTTGTTGGTCTTTAGAAACGCCTCTTCCTCGTCGTCAAATAAGCCATCCAACATGTGGACCGGCTCCGCTACATATGGTCTTGCATGAAGCTCGCAGGGCTGCATGGCATCCAATTTAACTACATATTTACTGTGATTATCTTTGAAAGTTAACTCCTGCGCGGACCAATCCTGTACAACTTTGGCTTGTTTCAACCATGGCCGTCCGAAAAGTAGATTGTAGTCGAGGCTGGATTCAAGTAGTTTGAGAAGGACAAAAGTCATTTTGAACGTGGTACCCTGCAAGGTAATCAAAATATTCTGTACTAGTCCCACCGCATGGACTCGGGATTGGTCTGCCATGCAGACAAAAAATTGTACAGGCTCAATTTGGGTCCAACCCAATTGCTTGTAGAGTGCGGCCGTTGCTATATTCACACCTGAACCACCATCAATTAGCACTTGAGTAATCTTTTGGCTTTTATGCCAGACAGTATTCAATGGGACTGAATGATCCACCGTAGAATCAACTTCCGGTTGTATTGTTGCAGTCGCTGGAGTACAGGAAGATCCGGGACTAACGTGTTGTTGGAATTGCTGCCTAACTCCTGGCACCAATGCGAGAAACTGCCCCAAAGGGAGTGTAATTGAAGCCCTAGATAGGATGTCCCATACCTGATCTGTTGGGATCATACTTCTCACTGATTCTGATGATGATTCTACTATTATTGGGGCAGAATTTTGTTCATTCGACCTTGCCTTAGGCAAAGGAACCTGTGTTCCGGAATTGGATCAGGAAACACAGTTGGCTCTTTAGTTGTCCATTGACTAGCCTTTGTATACATTCACTGCTGCTCATGGATACTAGGCTCAAACACCTCAGCGGTGGGTTGCAACTGCTTACCCGATCTGGTCTGAACCACTGCTGCTTGTGATTCAACTGGTGAAATATAGACCATGTTAGTCATTGGATTTTGTCACTCCTTCTTCCTTTTGTCGTACTTTGCTGCATCC
>CM035432.1:47243084-47265584 GCA_020310875.1 Ceratopteris richardii | reverse complement strand
TCACAAGTCATTCACTCAAGCTCTTGGCAAGAGTGTCCACTCTCTCCTCATGGAGTCTCCATGCTCATAGAGCATTCTTTGTAAGTTCATTTCTATTTATTTAGTTCATCATGTTTTCTTATCTTCTGTTCCTTTCTCCATAGTTTTTTAGATGTGTGTATGTGAGTAGAGTAGGAGTAATGCGTTCTCATATCAACATGATATCAATGCGTAGGATAATTTTTATTTTTTATATATTCTTCTTTAATCAATTCTTTTGATTAGAGTGACTGTATCTTAATACCTCCCATTTCATATCTTTCAAATAAAGTGCTTTTAAGCACTATTTCCTTTCTCCATTAAATGTGATTACCATTCCTCATTTTAGTAGCATTGTTCTCTTTGTTTTGTACATCCCCGTTCACCATATCATCTCGTTTCTCTTCTCTGTGAGATTTAGTTTTTGTAATTTCTCCATTGTTTTTTTGTTTTTATTCTCCAAGAATGTGTTGGCATCTCTGTATGGAGATATGAGCTACCATAGTGCTGCCACCTTACTTCATTCCCAGTGGAAAGAAACTCGAAGAGCTTCATGGAAAGACATTCAATGGAAGGATATTTGAAGGTGGTTGTATAGAGAGAAAGGGAGTGAAACAATGGCCTCTTTCAAATAGCTACTCTCGAGAAATGTTGACACAATGGGCAATGCCATTTCCTAGCTAGATCCAAGCATTGTAGGACTTCTCTTCACCTCTTCCAAGCAAGGGCATCACCGCATCATGCCTTCATGTTCACATTTGAACTCTCACCACCGAATGGATGGTAGATAAGGAGCTTAACACATCTGTCTATGCTTAAAAAATGTGACATAAGAAGTGGTTATGGTTTGATCCCTACAACTTTCCTCTCTTGGATTGATCTTGCATGGTGGAATGTCTAGTCTGCACAACACAAAGCAATGGTTGCATTTGATACAATTGGGCATTGGCTGCATTCAGGCTTGCATAGGAGTCCATCACAGATAGAGAGTAAGGGTACTTCTGATTATGGCCAATATCTTGAAAATACGAAAAATCTACCTCCAATAAACCTTCAAAATGACCTATTCACCATCACTACCACAGATATAGATGAGGAGAATTGCATTCATTCTTGTTCTTCAAAATCAAAGCACCATTGCACTAAAGTAGTGCATGCAGAGGCTGTTGTGTCAAAGGTCTCTTCTAAGGTAAACCATTCTCATGCAAAGGATAAGATTGCATCATCCAAGGAGAAGGCATTTCTAGCAGAATCAAAGCTGCATGTTGTTGTAGTTTTTCAAAGCAAGCACTGCCATTGTTTCTTGATTGTGCTTCCTTGCACTAAATTCAGAGAAAATGAGCAATTAGATGCAGAAGTTCGAGCTCATGACTAAGAGATTAAAGAAGAGACAGAAGGACCACATATAAAAAATCCACAGGGAAGAAGCTTTTGTATTGCTTGCGTACAAAGAATAATTTTCTATGCTAATGATTTACACTAGACTCAGAGAAAGACTATTAGCAATGCATTTCAATGGCAACAGTGTGATAGAAGCACAATTTACTTGGGTAGCCCTAAGATGACTACCATTGAAGCATCGAGATTAGCTTGCATGTGTAAGGAGTTTGAGTGATTTGCAACAACATCAAATACATTCCCTTAGTGTGTAACAAGGAGTGGAATAAGCCAGAATGCATTAACGTTTCAATGGCCTGAAGACAAAGACAACCCCTCAGACATGCATGGAAATGTTTCTTGTTTTGAAATATCAATCCATCTGGGTATTACATAAGCAATGAGAGAGCACCAGATAAGGCATCTATGGTGCCTACTATAACTGGGTTCAAAGAATTGAGGAGACAACAATGACAAAATAAATGCACATGATTTTTTTCCCTTCAACTTTAATATTAGGAAAGCATTCCACTTTATTTTTAAATTTGTAAGCATAGCCTTTGAGATACATTTTTATGGCCATTTTGTAATGGGATTAGACATTACCATGTGCAAATATGGTAAGACCTTTCCAAATCCATCATCTTGAAGCTATGCATATCCTAAAGGGAAAATGTGCTAGCTCACCAAAAAGTTAATCTTATTGAGCTTCAAATCATTTCAAGCACCATATAAAAGGACTAAACATTGCTCTTTAAAAGAGTAAGACCTTCCTTATCGGTTGAACTCATGAAACTCAAAATCAACAACAAGGCAAAAGGAGTCCACAAGAAGAATATGCAAATGGATCAAAAGACACTACCTACCCATATGTCCATAGATCCCCAAAACCACTTCGATCCCAAGTATCCAAGTATATGTCTTGGAATCGCATATGTCCCAAGATCCTAGGGAGGTCATATGTCCCACCACGATTGATCCCATATGTCCATGGATACAAAAACCACATGGATGCCATATGTCCATGAAAACCAATGGATGCCATATGTCCCACAATTGGATGCCATTTATCCAAGTCATATCTAAGCTTCCTATATGTGCGTAGATTCTAGAAACAATTGGACTAAGTGATCCCATATGTCACTAGTCCCCCATATTGCAAACAAAAGGGTCATCACATGGAGGGGGTGTTGAGACTTCCATGCTCCGCCCTTTTGTTGAAACCTAGAATCATTCTCATGCAAGTTCATTTATTCCACATGCAAGGGAATTCTCGGAAACTCCATATAAGCAAGGCCTTTCTTCACTCCTCAAAAGTCATTCACTCAAGCTCTTGGCAAGAGAGTCTCCATGCTCATAGAGCATTCTTTGTAAGTTCATTTCTATTTATTTAGTTCATCATGTTTTCTTATCTTCTGTTCCACTCTCCATAGTTTGTTAGATGTGTGTATGTGAGTAGAGTAGGAGTAATGCTTTTTCATTTCAACAGGGTATAAAATGATAGGTTAACTATTCTTTATTTACATATTCTTCTTTAATAAATAATTTTGATTAGATTCATTGTCTCTTAAACCCTCCCATTTCACATCTTTGCAAATAAAGTGCTTTTAAGCGCTTAGCATGCCTATAAGTTCTTTTTGAGTCTCGATAAGCTCAAGGGCTGGTCTTGTGCCGGTTGGCTTGACCAAACTTCATGGCTTTGAAACGCACTTTTCTACCTTTGACAAGCTTCTCCAGGTTCTTTCATTGAGATCTTTGGCCACATGATTAGGTATCAAAAGAGTGTTTGATTTCAAATGTGTCTAAACTGGATGGACATTTAGATCATAAACTTACTTTATAACATTTTGCCTAAATTTTCATTGCAAAAATTAGTAGTTGATCAAAGATGATATAACACCTTAGTCTTAGCTCTCAAAATTGTTGCCAACAAGAGTTGAAAGCATCATTACAACTGATCAAGAGAGAATCTCAAAGACACAAAAAGAAGGCCAAAAACATAGCAGGATGTATTTTTTTGGATTGGATATGGGAGACTATAATGCCAACTCCATTTGAGAACTTTATTTCTGATGATTATGAAGAAAAGAACTCATGATTCATGGAAATCATAAACCAGATTATCCTTTTCTTGGGAAAGAACATAAAGTTAATTTTCTTAAACCATTAGAAGAAAGGATACAAAAATAAAGGAGAGTTTTTTACTTTCACATTCAGATCAAAAGTGTATTCTATAAAGCTTCACCAAGTTAAAGTTTTGAATCAAGTTAAGCTTCAAAGGTTCATGATCTTTTCAATCAAGGTTCGATAGACTAAGTTAAGCACCAAGTTCCTTGTGTAACTTAGTAAAGTCAATCTCTTGACTCAAAATAATCCATAAGAATTGCATTCCAAGAAAGGAAATCTTAAAGACATTGAATAAAGGGAGGATTAAATTAGTCTTTAGGGGAAGATAAATGTTTTCAATAAAGAACAAATATCATTAGGGAAAAAAATCAACCCTGCATGGGCCTTTTAGATTAAGGAGTGATTAGGGATGGACCAATCAAAAGAGGGTGGTGGCCACAGTCTATACCCTATAAAATACTATGCTAAAGGTGGGAGAGGGGATGGATTCTTCCCTATTTAATGAGTTGTCTCTAGAGAGAGAACTAATCTCATAAATTAGCTAGGCCCAAAAATTCAATTTTTTTTTTAAAGTCAAAAAACTCATCATAACACTTGGTAATGGATCCCCAATTACTTTTGAGGGTCAAAAGTACTCATTTTGACCCCAAATTCAAACTCCATGCATGTTTTTGAAATTTAAAAAATAACCTTAAAAGACCCAAAGAAAGAGTTATTTCCCTCTTAAACCTTATATTTTCATACCCAGGTAAAGCTCTTGTTTCCACATTCCAACCTATATGCATTTCCTATCTCAAACTAGTCTTGTATTTTGGAAGACTTTCAACTTGAACGGAAAAATCTAAAGCTTCTAGGAGACCAAAAGATGAAGTCCTCACATTAAGATGTCCCAATATTAAAGCTAGAGATGGACAATGGCTATCATGTGAGTACTCCAAAGGTGCATGTGTGTACATCCAACCCTCTAGAGTTGGGCCTCATCAAGTTAGAGATCATGGAAACTTGGATCTTCATTGGAAGGGGAAGATACTTGGCTTCAAGAAGCACAAAGACAATGGGATGGTTCCTATTGTACAATATGTTTTTACAATGGCAAATGCGAAACTCAAAAACTCTATTAGAATGAGATATCCTATGAATTCCAAGTATTACTTTACAATATTGTATGTTTTATAGTGTTGAATATATTTTTGAATTATTTAGATATAATTTTATTTTTTTTCAAATATATTTCCCTCTACTCTGGTGGAAGAGAAGCCACTTCATAGTCTTACATGTACTTTCAAGACATTGCATGTAGATGTTGGTGCACTAGTCTTTCCAGAAGTATCTCGTGCTCAACTTTTCCATGATAGAGTTTTCTTTTACACACATGGATATGTTGTACCCTCTACAATGGATGGTTTTGGATATAATTCCTTTCAGGCAAGACCAGGAAAATCTAGTTGGAAAAACTAGATAAAACATCCTATCTAAGTTGACTTATTCATTTTATTTTTCTTCAAGTTAAATAGCATAACTCTAATGACTTTCATAGAGTTTCGTGAACTCTTGAAAACAAAAGTTAGGAATTACTCATAAGATTGATAACTCCCAAGTACCGAAAGAAAAAGCCTTTGACAAAAGTGTCCTAAGATTTGATAAAGTTAGTTTTGCATTTGATTTTGTCATGTTAAAGTAAGGTTGACCAAAAGTAAATGGAGAACTTTATCTATAGTATTTTTAGACCTAGTAGGACTCGATAGTCCTTTGGCAGAGTGAAAAATCAAGTAAATATTTGTTGGAAGTGTTAGTCGGCCGCCGGAGTGGGACAGATGTAATAGATGCCAGATGTAACGGAGTTTTTTGAAATACGCGCAAAAAGTTGGTACGCGCATCCTGTAAAATCTATATAAAGCAATGTAAAGAGAATGATCAGAGAGACGTTTTTTCTGGAATTGCCAAATTGATCGCCTGAATATTTGTGAGGGTATTGTTTACACTGTTGTGAAGTCTTGAGTACTGTTGGTGTTGAGTATGCTCTGCATCGTCTGCGTATACTATAGTTCACCGTAACGAGTGTTTGAGTAATGGATTGTGTGTCTGATTACTATCGTCGCGTTGCGTTGTTGTGTATTCTTCAGATTGTTAAGTACTATACATCAATCTGAGTGGCGACATTACTGTGTGAGTTGGATAGGTAACTTGAAGCGTTGTTGAAGGATGTTCTGTTTGTTTTACCGGATTTATGGTGTTCGGTGTTATTATCTGTTAACTCCGAATACGAGGAAGAATTAGTACCTCCGATAAATGTGAACCTTTATTTGAAGATCGATGTAAAGTGTTGTGTGACAGATGAATCTGTCAGTTATAGTGTTCGCTCTGGTTGATTTATTACATACTGTTGAGTTTGAAGATCGGACTACTGCTCTGTCCCAATAGCAGGTTAGTCTGAAGAAGTTCGGTACCCAGGAACACAGAAATCAAGTATTGTCCAGTTAATGCTAGTAATTGAGCTAAGACGTGTATTAGTGCTTTTGTTGTTGTGACGAAGGTTTGGGAAATAAGTACAGGGCCTTTGTCTAACAGACCCCTACCACTCCCAAGAACCCACGTTGGTCTGGTAATGACTTTCGGTTAGTCAGAGACGTTACAATCTAAGAGATATGTTTAAGATATACATTTTAATATATTTAACACTTTTACGTTTAACGTTTAACACTTGGCGCCGTCTGTGAGAAGGTGGCATCAAGATTACCAGTAGTCTGTCAGAATCGAACATCCAGATTATCGTTCGATTGGAAGTAGCAACAGAACCAGATTGTTGCAAACTGTTTCGTTAGTAATACTACGCGATTAGTACAAAAGATGATACATGCCGGTTACTCGATCCGGTGAAACGTATCCCAAGAACCATCAGTCTGGAGTACTTAATGTACTAAAGCCAACTTTGGGAGGTAGGAGTACAACTAGGTCTGACCCAGTTGTCAAGAAAGTTAAGAACGTTAGAATTGATTCCGGTCATATTCCGGTGGAACGTGTTACGCCTCTGGTACATTCCGGTACTATTTCGGCACAGTCTGTCGAAGATATAGTAATTCTAGAACCTACCAAGACGCAGTTGGAAACTAGTTTAACAATCTTGGAAAAAGATTCAGATTTATCTACAATTAGAAGCACTCTAGTCAAAGAAATCGACGAAGGCGAAAAAACATCGTAGTAGGGCATAATTTCGATTCATTCCGATGATATTTCGATAAGAGAATCACAGTTTTTTGGTGACGGTTTAGCATTTTTTGCTGAATCTTCAACCCAACCACCGTGCTTGGAAGCGAGTTCCCATACACTGGACATCAAGAAGGAAGGAAAGCAGTTCGAAACAGAGATTCGAAGCATATTAAGCAAGATCATCGCACCAGAAAGTGTGCCATCCGACAATACAGATTCCGATAGTGCAGATATTCAGCCTCGAGATACAGAAGGAAGGTATAATACACTCACGATGAACGGACAACAACAACAACAGTTATGTCCACCCAGGCCAACTCCAACAGGAGTGACATACACGAAGTTTGGTGGATTCCCAGGAGATGATCCCGATGCTCACGTATGCACTTTCGAGATAAGCTACGCAGTTCTCAACCATCCACCAGATCAGGCCTATAAGGCTATTGTCTTTCAAGCCACACTGGTCAATGAAGCAGCTAGATGGCTTACAGAATATGATATTAATCACTTTGGCACCTACGAAGCAGTACGAGATGCTTTTCTGTAGCGATTTAGGCTAAAAAAGAATCCAGCCGAAATTTTTGACTATCTACAGAACAACAGACAGAAGGCAAATCAAACCGTACAGGAGTATGCTACTCTCTTCAGAACACACTTAAGGCAGCTACCACCGGCCCATGCTAAATTACCAGATGACGTTATCACTCAGTGGTTCATCAATGGCTTGACTCCACAACTTAAGCAGATCATGATCATAAGATGTGTCGGAGCCATGACCCTCGATGCAGTCATTGCAATGACTCTGCAACTGGAAAACAAAGTCGGCGGATTTACAGAAGATCTGGAGTGGTTAAAAACAAACAAAAATGTTGCTGAAGATATGACCAGACAAGTATACTGCATCACATGCAAAAATTCAGGACATACTAGTGCCAATGGTGCACTTAATCAGACATTCTGCGCTATCTGCAACACTGCCGGACACACCACCGAAAACTGGGCATACAACGCTAGAGTACAGGGAACAACGACTGTCAATGGAATTATCCAGGAACAAGGACAGCCAGCCAACCATTATGTGCCTCCACAAATGAGAAACAACCAGCAGCAAGGATATCGAAATTACTGAGGACAGAGGAATAACAACTATAATGCAAACCGCTGGCAGAATGGACCACTACCAGAAAATCCCAATTTACCACCACCACGCTGCCATTTTTGTGGTGAATTTGGACATATTAGGAGATTTTGTAAGGATGCAGCTGAGTATGATCAAAGGAAGAAGGAATGTCAAAATCCAATGGCCAACATGGTACAAATCACATCGGTGGAAACACAGGCTGCTGCAGTCCAGACCCGATCTGGTAAACAACTGCAACCGGCAGCAGAAATATTTGAACCAGGGATACGTGAACAACACAGAATGTACAACAAGGCTAGTCAATGGACCACAGCAGAACCACCAGTCTTCCCAGAGCCTATTCCGGTAACCCAGCCATCATTAACAAAGGAAGGAACACAACAACGGGAGTCAGCAGCGAGGACATCATCAGCAGCAGATACATTACCAACCGTAGACATCTTCGCATCAGCAGAGGCATCAACTTCAACATCAGTGGAGCCTGTCAATCAATCTCAACAGGCCTGGGAAATCCTATCTAAGGCATCTATCACTCTGCCTCTGGGCCAACTACTGGCATTAGTACCTGGAATTCGACAACAGTTCCAACAACAGTTCAGTCCGGTGCCTTCTTGTATTCTAGCGACAGCAGCAATTCAACCAGAACCTGATTCTACGGTTGATCATTCAGTTCCCTTGATTACAGTATGGTATAAGAATCATAAGATTACGCAGGTATTAATTGATGGAGGCTCTGGTGTTAACATTGCGACTGCGGCATTATGCAAAAGGTTAGGATGGACTGCAATCGAACCAGTTCAATTTTTTGTCAGAATGGCAGGTCAATCAAGAGTCCATTCCGTAGGACTTGTGCGGAATGTACCCATCACTTTACAAGGTACGACCTTTAAAATGACCTTTGTTATACTAGATCTGTCGGAATCCACTTTGGATTACAACCTTCTTTTCGGCCGACCTTGGCTGAAGCATGCGAAGGTAATACATGACTGGTCTGCACAAGAGCTTACGTTTAAAGATGCCAATCGTAGATATGTGGTAAAATTAGATGCTATACAACCTTGCGAGCTACACGCTAGACCGTATTTTGCTGAACCAGTCCATATGCTAGATGGATTGTCAGATGATGAAGAAGAAGAGTTTCTGAAGAGTAACGCTGAATTAATCTCCTTAGGGACTGTTGATCTACAGTCCATTATAGATAATTGGAACGCTTCAGTCTGTACAATAATACCCATCACAAAAGAGGCTAAGAAGGAAGACACTGTTTCGACACATGACGATGAACTGCAACAACTTTTTAAACCAATAGACGACACAAAGAAACATCAACAGTTCTATGTCCCTGAAGATCAGCTGATCACTTACAATTTAGGAGATGAAGATCATCCGCGTCCTGTGAAGATAAAGCAAAACTTACCGGAAACATTTCAAGCAGGTTTAATCCAGCTACTCCGAGAATTCACTGACATCTTTGCATGGGACTACAAAGACATGAAAGGATTGGACCCCCGCATCTACCAGTTCGGGGTCATGCTGAAGCCAGAAGCAAGGCCGATAAAGCAAACCAGCTACCGGATGAATCCCCATTATGCATCTCAGGTAAAGGCAGAACTTGATAGGTTATTAAAAGTCGAATTCAGCGTGCCAGTAGAGCATGCTGAATGGATCTCTCCAATTATGATTGTGCCAAAGAAAAACAAGCAATTACGAATCTGTGTCGATTACCGGAAATTAAATGCAGCAACCGTACCGGATCCCTTTCCAATCCCCTTTTTGGATACCATGCTTGATAGAGTAGCAGGCCACGAGATGTATTCATTCCTAGATGGATACAGTGGCTACAACCAAGTGAGAATGGCCGAAGAAGATATACCAAAAACTGCATTTATTACCAACTGGGGTGTCTTTGCTTGTACGGTAATGTGGTTTGGATTGAGAAACGCACCAAGCACATTTCAAAGATGTATGCAAGAGATATTTTCTCCTTACCTCACTTCCTTTATGCAAGTATATCTCGACGATTTTTCTAAGATGATAGCACACCTGTTCCATTTACGGTGCTGCTTTCAGAAATGCAGAGAGTATAGACTCTGCTTGAACCCAAACAAATCTGTGTTTGCGGTTTCATGTGGCAAGTTACTTGGCCACATTGTATCTGCACAAGGTATCCAAGTAGATCCAAATAAAATTTCGGCAGTACTAGAAGCTCCGGTGCCCGTTACTCCAAAAGAAGTCATGCGCTTTATGGGCCAAGTACGGTGGCATGGGAGACACTTATGGTGGCTTGCTCATCTGGCTATACCACTAAACAAGCTAATCACCAAGACTCCTCGACAATTTGAATGGACCTAGGAATGCCAGATAACATTTGATCGGTAAAGCATTTATTAACACAAGTTCCTATCTTACAACTGCCGGACTGGGATCACCCATTTCATGTATTTGTCGATGCTTCAGATATAGCAATAGGAAGTGTGTTGATGCAACAAATTGATAAATGGTTCAGACCAGTGTATTATGCAAGTCGAAGATTAGCTCCTGCTGAGAAGAATTACTCTGTAACAGAAAGAGAATGTCTAGGGCTAGTATATTCGGTCAAGAAATTCAGACATTACTTGCTGGGCCGTAAATTCACATTTCATGTAGATCATGCTGCACTTGTCCATCTAGTTCGGCAACAACATCTAGGTGGTCGATTAGCACGATGGGTGCTACTCTTGCAAGAATTCGACTACGAAGTCATTCACCGGCCAGGCAGTTCACATGCCTTAGCAGATTTCTTATCCCGCTTAGATTCCGATGAAGCTCCGGTGGGCATAGATGACAGGACACCCGCGATTTATGTGTCAGAACCAATTAATGAAGATTCTACAGACCCACCTATCCCATTTTCATATTATGATCAGATCTTGACCTTTCTCACTAATGGTTGCCTTCCATCTCAGACTTCTAGGGCAGTACGAAGGAAAATTGCAGTCTTTAGCCGTCGATTTCGGTTAATTGCTGGAGAACTATATTATGTAGATCATACCGGAATCCTACTTCGCTGTATTCCACCACATGAAGTTAACTCAGTTATCACATTGGCTCACTCGATTCCTTCCGGTGGCCGTTTTGCTGCAGACTTAACTCACCGGAAAATTCTACAGAGTGGTCTTTGGTGGCCAACGATGTACAAAGATATATCACAGTTTGTCAAACAATGTGATACTTGTCAAAGATCTGGACAGCCTTTGCAACGTCATCTTTTTCCTCTGCAACCCATCTTACCATTGGAACCTTTCCAGAAATGGGGTCTAGATTTTATCGGTCCGATTACACCTCCAGCAGTCTTCAGTAACAACCGTTACATACTGACCTGTACAGACTATGCAACCAGATGGGCAGAAGCCTGGACTTTACGATCTGCTACAGCTGTTACGGTAGCAAAGTTTCTGCTAACCGATGTCTTTCCACGTTTTGGCTTACCACTGGAAATTGTCTCAGATCAAGGCACTCATTTTGTAAATAATTTAATGAAGGCACTGACACAGTCGTTCCAGGTCACACATAAATTTAGTTCTCCTTATTATCCTCGTCCTAATGGTTTGGCCGAAAGTACAAACAAATCTTTACTGAATATGCTTCAGAAATTGATCATGGAAGCACCGGAAAGATGGGATCAACTGCTACCTGCAGTGTTATGGGCATACCGGACTACATACAAGGTAACAACAGGATTGACACCCTTCAAACTAGCTTATGGCTTAGAAGCAATAGCACCAATGGAGATAGTTATACCAAGTTTACGAGTGGCAATCGCTCTGAAACTACTACCGGAAGACTCACTGTCATTTCGGTTGAACACACTCAGAGAGTTAGACGAGCACCGATGGCTCAGTTTTTTAACCATGCACGAAGTCCAACTAAGACAGGCAAGGACGCACGATCGAAACCTGAAGACTCCAGTGTTTTTGGTGGGTCAGCTTGTACTTTTCTATAATGCAAAGTCAAATAGATCCGTAGACAAATTCAAATTACGGTGGTTCGGCCCTTACAAGATCTCAGAGCAAATTGGTCCAGCAACTTTTCGGTTGACTACGTTGACAGGAAATCCACTTCCGAAAGCAATCAACGGTTCGAAGCTGCGGTCGTATCAACACGCTGCTAGCCCGCATTAAAACATTCGGCGGTGAACCGCATTTTTTTTACTTTACTTTTCCTTCTGTTCTTTCTTTTCTTTTAAAATAGCCACGTTTTTGTCATAAGCCGCCCGCCTTACTAATTACTCGAGCATGCACGCCAAATTGAAAGCAGTATCATTCCACCACCGCACAATGATAACCATCACTTCCTACCCCCCCACCGTAATGCCTCTACTTAATCTCTTCGGTTGCGCCAAAAAACGCTATTGTGTTCTTGTGATTGTGCTTGTGTTTTCTGTGTTTTGTGTATCCGTGTGCTGTGCTCTGTTTTCGTGTGCACCATGGAAGCATTGGCAAACTACGCAGCTTTCTGTGATGGTATCCCTACTGAGGTAGGAGAATACCTGCACACCCGAGGGTTGGCCAACTTCGCTGAGCTGCCTTGGCACTCAGTGGAAGCCCATCCCTTTTTCGCACAGATCATACCTGCCATCGCCCAATCCCCCATCGCTGAGCGAAAATGGATCTTCCCCTCCCTACCATCTCGAACCGTAGTAACCTTCCAAGACTTTGCCGAAGCCTTCCGCCTCACCCCACAAGGCCACGAGAATGGCCCAAGCATCCCCGTAGCCCGAATGACAGCACTCTTCCCCCGCTATTCATCAAAGGAGTACGCCATCCTCTGTCGCCCTGAACCCGAAAGAACTACACTCCAGTTCTTAGTCGCTATCCTAAACCTCCAGAAACGCACCTACGACATATCTCGCCCTTTCTACTCCGCCATCGACCTAGCTGCCCAAGAACCCGTCAACTTCACCTCCTTTTTCTTTCACCGTATCCACAAGGAATGTGTAGCCATAGTGAAACAAGTTAATAAAGGAACTACCCCTCGATCTAGATTACCCCACATTATTTCATTTCTCTTTCCGGCCATACTCGCAACACAACCACCACCACGGGGGCCCGTCCTGAGACATGAGGAGTCGATACAGCTGCTAGAGGATGAGGAAGAAGAAGATGAAGAAGAGCTCAACCAATTATTCCGCCGAAAACGCATCAGGATCAGCTCATCCGAAAGTGAGGCACAAGGCTCAGCTAGAAAAGATAAAGATAACGATAAAGAAGATGAGAAGAACGAAGAGGAGACATTCCATGATACAGCCACCTCAATGCAGAATGAATCGTTGGCTGAACAACAAGAACAAAAAGATCGAACAGAAACAGAAACAATTTCGATCGAAAAAGAATAAGAGCAACAGGTAGACGAGCAACAATCTGCTAGGGAAGCACTAGACAAACTTCTTAAGGCAGTCGAATCCATAGAGGCCAACAATGCAGAAATTGAACAAATAGAAAAGGTAACAACCACTGACTCTGCCCTTCCCAAACCACCACCAGTTAACCCCATTCCCCCACCGGAACCACCCCGCATTCCCATCGAGCCCAGTCATCCTACCGAAAACGCGGAATCCTCGTCATCCTCCCTCAATTATTCCCCACCGAATTCCCAACAACTCCTCACCGCATCTTCTTCACAACCTCGCCCTCCTCTGCCACCCCACTCCATTCCAGTCTTCTCTGAGTTAGAATCTATGGGTCGCCTCTTGATTAACTTATCCCAACAACTGCCGCAACATTTGAAGCAAATCCCAGACAATGCACGAGATGACTTCCAACACAAATTGGAAGTGATGGAGGTAGATATCACCCCCCTCCAGGAAGAGTTACAGGCAGCAAAAGCAGAAAACCACGCACTCCATGAACAGATAAAGCAATTACAGGCCACACTCCAAGCACAGGAAGAAATCACAAGCCAACGAGATAAGGCTCTGGCAGCAGTGCATGAAAAAGAAGATTTACTGATTGCTGCCGACAAAGAGATCACAAAGTTAAATCAAACGATCAAAGATACAGAAGATACCAGAATCGCGCTAGGAAACCTACTTGAAGAAACAAGAGTCCAGCTGCGAGAAGCAATACATAAGTACCAAGAGCAGCAGAGAGAAGCTAAGCAAACAGAAGAACAACTACAGAGAACGAAAGAATCCCTTGACAAAGTCAACAATATACTTAAACATCAATTACTCAGGGAAGCTAAACATCAGAAGGATTTAGCAAATGCTCGAAGAGAAAGAGATGCGTATCACAAAACAATACAGTTCCAGAACCAACAATTCAAAAGATTAGATAATCAATTGCGCAACCAGAAAGACCGAGTCACTGATATGCAGAAGCAAGTAGCTGAAATGAAGATTTCAAGGGATGCGGCGTTATCAAACGATTTCTACTTACAGGAGGCCTTTTTGCAAACACAGGCCGAAATTTTGCTCACCGAAGCCATCGCCCTTAGCTCTGTTAGAGTAGATGCGCAAGTATTAGAGCCAGACACCCTTAAACAATTATTAGAAACTCTTAAGAAAAAAATAGCTTGTACATTTAGATTAGCCAGAAATATGTATTTAGAAGGAATCATTGACGAACAATAGTTTTGTAAACAAAAATGACTTGCGGGTTCGAGTCCACTGTGCATGCCAGTGTTAGTCGGCCGCCGGAGTGGGACAGATGTAACAGATGCCAGATGTAACGGAGTTTTTTGAAATACGCGCGAAAAGTTGGTACGCGCATCCTGTAAAATCTATATAAAGCAATGTAAAGAGAATGCTCAGAGAGACGTTTTTTCTGGAATTGCCAGATTGATCGCCTGAATATTTGTGAGGGTATTGTTTACACTGTTGTGAAGTCTTGAGTACTGTTGGTGTTGAGTATGCTCTACATCATCTGCATATACTATAGTTCACCGTAACGAGTGTTTGAGTAACGGATTGTGTGTCTGATTACTATCGTCGCGTTGCGTTGTTGTGTATTCTTCAGATTGTTAAGTACTATACGTCAATCTGAGTGGCGACATTACTATGTGAGTTGAATAGGTAACTTGAAGCGTTGTTGAAGGATGTTCTGTTTGTTTTACCGGATTTATGGTGTTCGGTGTTATTATCTGTTAACTCCGAATACGAGGAAGAATTAGTACCTCCGGTAAATGTGAACATTTATTTGAAGATCGTTGTAAAGTGTTGTGTGACAGATGAATCTGTCAGTTATAGTGTTCGCTCTGGTTGATTTATTACATACTGTTGAGTCTGAAGATCGGACTACTGCTCTGTCCCAATAGCAGGTTAGTCTGAAGAAGTTCGGTACCCAGGAACATAGAAATCAAGTATTGTCCAGTTAATGCTAGTAATTGAGCTAAGACGTGTATTAGTGCTTTTGTTGTTGTGACGAAGGTTTGGGAAATAAGTATAGGGCCTCTGTCTAACAGACCCCTACCACTCCCAAGAACCCACGTTGGTCTAGTAATGACTTTCGGTTACTCAGAGACGTTACAATCTAAGAGATACGTTTAAGATATACATTTTAATATATTTAACACTTTTACATTTAACGTTTAATAAAAGTGAACCATAGTACAAACATCTAAGCTAGATGTTTGGGCCAACTAGACCTATAGTTTGAATTCCCAATTAAATTCAAGTGAAACAAGACTTCTCAAAATCCTTAGAAGGGATAGAAATCCCACCTTGGTTACTATGTTCATACACTAATGATGCCCATAAATGGATTAGTATATTATATCCACCCATTTCATATGTTAGTGCCCAAGAGTTGTCAAAAGTCTTAGAAGGGATAGAAATCCCACCTCAATTACGAAGTTCATGCACTAGTGATGCCAATAAATGGACTAGTATATTGTATCCACCCATTTCATATCTTAGTGTGAAAATAATTAATAAGCCAAGGATGTTTTTTGATCCACCCTTATTATCCATTCTCTTTTTTGCACTCAAATTAGTTCATCAAAGTGCCAAGTGTTGGAGTTAGATGTCTGCAAAAATACGTGAATAGCACAAGGAAGAAGAAGAAGCTTGGAGCACAACACACAATACTGAATTTATTACCACTGGAATGTACAAAGATAAGTAACCCATTAGGGTTATAGGCGTATATACAAGCCGCGGGAAAAAAACCTCCTAAAGAGGGAAAAAAGTGCCCCGGTGGTCCTAGTGTGTTCACACACATCCCTACCTAAATATATCAACAAATCCCCCCTCAGAGTGATGCGATGAACAAGGAGCTAGCACTCATGTATAAGGAAGTGCCAAGCTATGTGGAATCAATCCACAAAAGGAAGTAGCCCAAAGCTTTACAGAAAGCTTCAAACTTCTCCCTAGTCAGAGCCTTTGTGAAAAGGTCTATAATGTTCTCCTACATGGGCATATATGCCAAGCTGATCTCTACAACAGAGAACTTCTCCCTCACATAATGATTAGGCACCTCAATGTGCTTACTGCAAGCATGGAACACAAGGTTCCTTGCAACTTCCAATGCACTTTGCCTATCAGTGAAGATGGTGGTGGCAAAAGACTGATCAAAACCCAAATCAGCCATAAGGCATCTAAGCCACACACACACACACACACTCAATAGTCGCTCTGAAAGCTTCCCTATACTCAGCCTCACAACTAGAAGTGGCCATAGTAGGTTGCTTTTTTCTCAACCATGATATACATGAGCTAGCAAGCATGAAGCAAAAGCCACTAGTGGACACATGAGTGTCATAGCATCCAGCCTAGTTGAAGTAAAAAAAAAAAGCATGTAAATCTGGCGGTAGGGATCCCCCCTTAAGATAAAACAATCGAAGTAGTCGGGTACCATTCAAGTATCAAGAGATGCACTTAACTGCTCGCCAATGCTTGACACCTGGGCAATGCATAAACCTGATCATCTGTGAGATAGCAAACTGAATATTTCACTGAGTAATGCATAAGCAAATCAAGCATCTAACAACATGTTGATAAATAACAACATCAAATGCATCTCCAACATCATGAAGACTCAATCGTAAACATGTCTCCATAGGACTGGCAATAGGTTTGCAGTCTTTAAGGCCAAAATGCTACAATAATATGTCAATATATTTCGTTTGACATAGAGCTATTCCACCATCAATTTGCATAACTTGAATGCCCAAATAATGATGCAAATGAACCAAATTAGACATCTCAAATGAGGCACGCAGATCAACCTTAAAATCAGCAATATGCTTCTCATGAGGAACAGTGAGCAACATGTCATTAACATACATAACAGTGATCATAAGCACACTTAACATATAAGGTACTCTCAGTTGGACTATCCTCAAAACCATGTGCAACTAGATATGCATGTATTTTTTCATACCAAGCACGTGGTGCTTGTTTCAAACCATATATTGCGTTTCTCAATCTACACACTTGGTTTTCATGCCCTTTATTCACAAAGCCACATGGATGAAAAACATACACTTCTTCATGCAAGTCACCATTCAGAAATGCACTTTTAATGTCCAACTGATGTACATTCCAACCATGATGCACTACAAGTGCACAGTTGCTACGAATAGTAGTCTTTCAACCAGTAGGAGCAAAGGGTTCATCAAAATCAATGCCTCCTTCTTGAGCAGAACCCTTTGCAACAAGCCTAGACTTATACCTGTCAATTGTTCCATCAAGCTTACACTTCAACTTGTATACCCACTCAGTGCCAATGGCCTTCTTGCTAAGAGGCAAGTCACATAAAGACCAGGTACCATTTTTCATTATAGCATCATATTCAGATTGCATAAAAACCATCCAATTTTTAGAACTTTGTGTTTCATCAAACAAAACATGCTCATTCTCATCACAAAGACTAGAGGCAGCCATAGCATAGCAATGTGATGAAAAAGAGGCACGATGAGAGACACTGAATAAAATATGACAAAGGTGCATCTAATTTTCTATCACACAAAGTATGCACCAACCATTTTGGCATAGTCTTTGCCTCCTCAATATCATCTCTCTCATCAACAAGTGCATCATATAAATCTGCATCGGAAATGGGAGGATATGCATCATCACATGAAACTTCTAAAGGCTCAAAAGTTGCCTAATTAGGACTAGCACTAAACTGTCCATCTCTAAAAAGAGGTAGGAAAGTATCATACGTCTTTAGAGCTAAGAGATGTCTCCTTAGTACATGAAAGTAATGGCTGAATAGCATCTTCCACAAAAAAAACATCATGGCTAACCAGAATGTGTTTAGTCTGTGGATGATACAGACAATAGCCTTTGCTTTTAGAATTGTACCCAACAAAAATACATTTCACTGCGTATCATCCAATTTTCTATGATGTTGTTCAAGCACTAATGCATATGCCGGACAACCAAAAACATGCAAATGTGCAACAGATGGCTTGCGACCATGCCAAGCCTCATATGGAGTGATAGACTACAATGCTTTAGTGGGATACCTGTTAAGAACATATGTTGCACACATAACAACCTCAAGCCAAAAACTATTTGGTAAAGCTTGACTCTTGACCATACACCTCGCTATGTCCATGAGTGACCAATTCTTCTATTCAATAATTCCATTTTGTTGAGGTGTATACGACACTGTACACTAATGTTTTATCCTATGTGCAGCCAGAAATGCATTGAAGTCAGAAGACATATATTCCCCCCCTCGATCATAACAGAAGGTGCCTATTTTACATGTTGATAAATTGTCAACCAAAAATAGAAACTATTTCAAGCACATAAACACTTTCGACTTTTCTTTCAATAGATATACCCATGCATGCTCGGAAAAATCATCAATGAAAGTCACAAATTAAAGATAGTTTCCAAAAGAGGGTGTCTATATAGGATCGCAGACATCACTGTAAACAAGCTGCAATTTCTGAGTAGCTCGAACTGAACCATCTTTTGGGAAGGAAGAACGCTAGACTTTGCCCAAAATAAAACCTTCATATACATGTTTACCAGGTGCCTCAAGTTTGGGCAAAGAGGACACCATTTCAGATTTCTGCAAGCATAGAAAACTAGCAAAATTCAAACGGCCAAACCATGCATGCCAAAGCTTTGCATCTGACATAGCCTAAGAATCATGTAGTGCACATGCTAAATCATTTGAAAATTTTTCATAGTCTATGAAATTATAGAGCCCACGACATAAAATGCCAGAAGCAATAATCATGTCACCATTTGATAGATCATGAACTATACATCTGTCACCAACAAATTTCACAACCAAGCCAATCTTGCGTGATGCAAAAACTGATAACAAATTTTTCTTGATCCCTGACATAGATAAAGCATCTGATAATGTAAAAGAACTGCAATCATCAGTAGTCAGAATGATCTTACCAACTCCCATGATAGGATAAGTGGAGTTGTTGGCGCATGTGATAGTATTTCTTGTAGGGGTACACTCAAGTGAAGTGAAGAAACTATGCTACGAGGTAATATGTTTGGTTGCCCCACTATCAAATTACGATTCATCTAAGTCTTCTATAGACATACATTGCTCATGATAAGACGGGTCAAAACTGCAAACAATAGTAAATGGCCATTCTTCATTCTACACAAGATTAGCATACTCTATTTTTGGTGTAGAGGCCTTTGCAACAACCATTCCGGCCTCTTTTTTCTTTGCCTCTTTAGTAACCATTTTTGGACAGCTCTTAATGACATGATCATTTCCTTTACAATATTTTCAAAACAATTTTTGCTTTTCTAATTTCTTCTCATCTTTTTCTTCCTTCTTCAAATGTGTAGTATTTGCAGATTTTTGCTTACTAGTAGATGAGCTCCATTTACCTTTGCCCTTCTCACTAGCCAAGAAAGCTTGATCTACAACACACATAATAGACCTATTCTTCCTAGATTGGTCTTCCTCCAACAAAAAAGAAACTAACTCTTCAAATGTTAAGGCATTTGGTTTGTGTTTCATCATCAATCGAAGAGTAGAAGCAAAACTCTAATATGAATCTGGAAGACCACTCAAAATATTCTCCACAAGTAAAGTGTCAAGCAAGACTTCATCAAAAGAAATCAACTACTCCTTTACATCTTTGATCTTCTTCAAAAACATATCAATGGAATCTCCTTCATTCATATGCTCACTCTCCAAGTATTTTTGGAGGTAAGCAACACAAGCCTCATTCCTAGCCTAATACAATGTGATAAGTGTATCCCAAGCATCCTTAGCTATTCTACAAGAGTGAATGTGAGGAATAATGGCATGTTTGATAGACAAGGGTATTAATGCATGTGCCTAAGCATCTCTGCCATCCCAACAAATTTGATCTAGAGTAGGTGCAACAAAAACTACAGCATAAATAGGAATCTATAGAATATCACCATCTTTGATGCCATGTGCATCAGCTTCAGTACCTGTATTTGTAGGTGTAATATGACATTTTTCAACACCTTGCACAATAGTCCACAATCCTTTTGCACCCAATACATGACATATCATATAAGCCCCGATGGGTAATTTGTACCATCCAACTTATCCTCAACAGCCAACATACAGAATACATCACTACTTTCAGCCATGGCCACTGATTAAAATACCCAAATGCAGAAAAATGATTGTATCTGGAAAAGTTCAACAAAACTACCCTAACGACTTTAGCTAAACTTGTAGAAGACTTTGAGATGCTTATACTGGGGAACTAAAACTTGTCTATATCTTTGGCTCAAAAAGATGAAATAGCCTTCACAAGCACCATGATAGTTTGTTCGAAGGATGAAACGAGCTCAGATCATGATTATAGCATCACGTAGCGAAGCTGTTTTTATCTCCTAATCACATTGAGTATGCTCACCAAATTTCATGGGATTCTGAGACTGTGACCGGAGAGGTGTCGACAACACCCTAGATGATGCGACCTACTCTGATACAAATTTTTGGAGTTAAACATCTACGGAAATACACAAACAACACAAGGAAGAAGAAGAAGCTTGGAGCACAACACACAATGTTGAACGTATTACCACTAAAATATACAAAGATAAGTAACCCATTAGGGTTATAGGCGTATATACAAGCTAGGGGGAAAAACCTCCTAAAGAGGGAAAAAAGTGCCACGGTGGTCCTAGTGTGTTCACACACATCACTACCTAAATGTATCAACACAAAGCTCGATGATGTTTTGAATTATTTGGGTGAGGATCAACTAGTAGATTATCCTCTATTCATTTGGGGTATGAGATAAATCCCACCACAGATATGGAAACATGTTCTTCTAGGTTAGAACATGAGGGTCGAGGGTATGCCAATAGTTACTATATATACTATTTTTTCCAAAATATATATATGCCAAAATATTTTCCAAGGGGAAAAGAATATTGTAAACTGAAGTCTACAACTTGAGTGTTCGATCGATTTAGACAAATTTGAAAGCAAACACCATTTGGTCACTTTATGTATATGACGAAAGATCTCGATAATAGAACTAAGCATAGGTTCATGTGCTTTCTAGAAGAAGTAATAGAATTGGCCTAGTGGTCAAGTCTCAAGGTTGAGAAGGATGAGTCTTTGGGTTCAACCCCCATAGGGAGCATGGGGAGAGAGTTTTGCCTAAATAACTCTAGAGCTTTCTAATTCGAAATAATGGGAGTTAATTTGATTCCACAAAGACTTAAATCAAGTGTTGAGTACACCTACCACTATCACAAAAGGAAAATTTGGGCTTACTTCCACAAAATGAAGTAAAACCAAATCTTTTTGGAGATCTTCAAACTTCTCACGATAAAAAGCCTTTATGGAAAGATCTACAATGTTCTTCTATGTGGGCACGTATGTCCTGGCATAATGAAAATGCACCTCAATGTGCTTTGTGCGAGCATGGAACATAGGGTTCCTCACAACTCCTAATGTGCTCTGACTATCAATGAAGATGGTGGTGGCAGAAGACTAACCAACACCCAAATCAACCAAAAGGCATCTAAGCCACACACACTCAATACTCTCTATGAAAGCTTCCCTATACTCAACCCCACAACTATAAGTGGCCACAGTAGGCTTCTTCTCGCTCAACCAAGATATGCATGAGCTACCAAGCATGAAGCAAAAACCACTAGTGGACACACGAGTGTCATAGAAATGAGCCTAGACTGAGTAAAAAAAAAGCTTTTAAATCTGGTAGTAATGAAACCCCTTAGGATGAAAGAATCCAAGTAATTGAGTACCACTCAAGTAGCAAATGATCTGCTTAACCGCTTGCAAATATTTGACACATGGGCAATGCATAAACTTGCTCATCTTAGAGATATCAAGCTGTATATCATGTTGAGTTATGCATAATCAAATCAAGCATCCAATAGCTTGCTGATAGAGAACAACATCAAATGCATCTCCAACATCACGAATAGTCAATTGTAAACTTGTTTCCATATGAGTGGCAATAGGTTTGAAATTTCCAAGGAAAAAACACTACAATAATGTGTCAATATATTTTGTTTGACACAGAGTTATTCCACCATCAACTTGCATAAATTGAATGCCCAAATAATGATGCAAATGCCCTAAATATGACATCTCAAATGAGGCATGCAAATCAGCCTTAAAATCAGCAATATGCTTCTCATTAGGACTATTGAGCAACACATCATCAACATAGACAACAATGATGACAACCAC
>CM035432.1:47048084-47238084 GCA_020310875.1 Ceratopteris richardii | reverse complement strand
CTCTTTGATGAAGTGATAATGTACCTCGATATGCTTTGTTCTGGCATGAAAAATAGGATTCCTTGCTAAATCTATGTTGCTAAGATTATCACAATAGATGGTGATAGGCTTTTGCACTTCCACACCTAAATCTACAAGTAGCATCTCAATCCATGATGCTTCACATTCTCCCATTGCAACACCTCTATACTCAGCCCCTGTACTTGACAAAGCAATAGTGGGTTTTTTCTTATTGCTCCATGTAATAGCTGCACTCCCAAGTGAGAATAGCAAACCACTAGTAGATCTTCTATCTGGAATGCTACCAGCCCAATTTCCATCGGTGTATCCATGAACCTGCAAATCTACACCAACTTCATAAAACAATGCATAATACAAAGTAGCACTCACATAATGTAGATGCGCCTCAAAGCATCCAAATGTGGCTTCTTGGGAACCTGCATAAACTGACTTTCAAGTCCAACGGTGTAGCTTAGATCAGGCCTTGTAATTGTGAGATATATCAAACTTCCCACAATTTTCCTGTACATAATAGCATTTTCGAATGCTTCACCTAATGTAGTATCCAACTTCAAATTCTATCTAATGGCATAGAAATTGGCTTAGAATCAGCCATATCATACTTTTGCAGCATATTCAAGGCATATTGCCTTTGCGACATCCATATACCTGTTTCTATATGTATAAACTCAATGCCAAAGAAATAGCACAACACACCAAGATCTTTGATGTCAAATTCCTGCATACTAAGTTGCTTTACCTCTTTGATGCTTTCTTCATTATCACCATCTACAATCAAGTCATCAACATAAATAGCCACAATCATGATGCCATCATCACCCTTCCTTGCATATAGTGAATGATCTGCATCACACATGGAAAACCCAATGGTGGTTAAGTAATCAGCAATCCTTGCATGCCATGCATGAGGAGCTTGCTTAAGCCCATACAAAGCCTTTTGCAACCTGGAAACATATTTTGGATGCTTTGAATCTTCATATCCTTGTGGTTGGTCCATGTATACTTCTTCCTGTAAGTCACCATGTAGGAAAGCATTCTTCACATCCATCTCATGCAAAGTCCATCCTATTGTTGTAGCTAATGCAACAAGTGTTCTCATAGTAGAAATTTTAGCTATAGGGCTGAATGTTTCATCATAATCAATTCCATATGTTTGTGCATATCCTTTTTCTACTAATCGTACTTTATACCTCTTTATGCTATCATCAGCATTGTGCTTTACCTTGTAAACCCACTTGTAGCCTATGGGTTTCTTTCCTTGGGGCAATGGAACCCGTTTCCATGTTTTGTTTCCATAAAGTCCAGCCATCTCCTCATCCATAGCTTTTTTCTAATCTTCACTTCCAATTGCATCTTCAAAACAAGAAGGTTCAACATCTTGTATTACCTTTGTCATGGAGGCACAATGACGAGCCATGTAACTATCATATGTCAATTGTTGCACTGAATTTTGCATCGTCCCATATCTTCTTGGTCTTGGGTCACTTCTCCTTGTATCATCTGCATGTGCCTTTCTTACTCCTGGAGTCTTCAGAGCGGGCAACCCAAGTTCCTCCTCAAGAATCTTTTCTGAACCGCTTGAACCTCCATCAATATCTTAAAAACCTGCACATGTTTTACTACCAGCAGAAAGCTTTTCTTTACCTTTCTTGGATGTATTTGAGGAATTTTTTGGACTGAAATCTCCATGTAATCTTCCATTCCATGGATTCGGGTTGGTACTATTGCTTGGTGATGCACCTGGTCCACTCAAAACTTGAGATTCTACACTCCATTATTTAGCATTTTCTTTGTCATTTGATTCAAGATTAAGCCCATCTTTGGCATCTGCATAAAAGCTTGACATTTCATCAAATACCACATATCTTCTCACCATCACTTGCCATGTGAGTGGGTAATAACATTTATATTTTTTTTTGTTAAAGGGAGTATCCAATGAAGATACATTTTTATACTTTTGGATCAAGCTTCATCCTCAACTCATCTGGAAAAATGTACATATGCAATATAGGCAAATAAGTTCATACGTGATAAGTTTGGGTTTTTACCTTTAAACTTCTCTTCAGGTGTAACTTGATGTACAGTAGCAGCCAGAGTTCTATTCATGATATATACAGAAATATGCAAAGCTTTTGCCCAATAACTATGAGGCATATTCTTCTCAACCATCAAGGCTCTTGCTATTTTTACAATATGTTTATCTTTTGGTTCAGCAACACCATTCTGTTGTGGTGTGTACCTACAGGAAAACTAACATCAAATTCCATGACTTCTAAGAAAGTTGCTAAACTCATTTGACATGTATTCACCTCCTCCATCAGATCTTAATGTCTGAATATACTTCCCTATCTGCTTTTATTCCACCATAGCTTTAAAATTCTGGAAGTGAGTGAACATTTCATTCTTCTCTTTCATTTAATATACCAATACTTTATGTGTATGGCCATTAATGAAAGTAACATAAAATCTGCAACCACCCATAGATGTGGTCTTTGCAGGACCCAAACATCCATATGTACTATTTCTAGCACATTCTCACTAACATGCTTGTCACACAAAAATGATGCTCTTGATTGTTTACCAAATTGACATGTTGCACATACCTTTTGCATTTCTGCAACCTTGAAATTTGGTAGTCCATTGAGAATCTCCTTTGACTCCATCAATTTCAACCTTTGTAGATTTGCATGCCCAATTCATTTGTGCCAAATCTCTATATCAACAATAACTCCTGCACCTTTTGCAAACATGGCTTCATTCATTTTAGGAATCTTCACATTCAAGGTGAACACCCTACCCACTTTGTTTCCTTTCGCAGTTAATCTTCCATCATGTTTGTACTCTTCTACATATAACCCATCAGCATTGACCCTGACTTGTAAGCCCTAGTCAACCATTTGTCCAACCAAAAATAGATTCTTTGTTATATTTGGAACATGAACCACATCAGCAAGATGTTTTACCTTTCCGTCCTCGATAGATAGTGTTATGTTTCTTGTATGCTCGATAGGGTGTGATGTGTCATCACTTGTTTCAACGTATCTAGGAACTGGCATTTTTTGCAAAGTACTAAACCATTCTGCATGATTGTTCATGTGATTTGAAGCACCTGAATCAACATACCAAACATTATCGTTCAATTTTGAAACACCAACAGACATTGTATTCATCATGTGATGTTGAACCATGAATAGCTTCTCAGAATCATCTGCACTTGTGGATGCATAGTTGTTTTGCTACCTTCTGTTATTTTGATTCTTCAACGTGCAATCACATTCAAAGTGTCCAAGTTTACCACAATTCTATTATCTTTTATTATCGTTACTTGAATCATTTCTTTCGAAATTCATGCAACCTCTTTGGCTCCTCTTGCCTCGAAACTATCCTCTTCCTCCTACATGACTCTATTGTCGACCTTGGTCTTGGTTATTGTGTTGTCAGGATCTTGCTCACGCACACACAGAGGTTACGAATGCAGAAAACACATAGAAGAATAGATGCAACAATAGACGAGACAGAACGCAGATTGGGTGCACTCTCCCCCCATGCACTCTGTTTCGGCAGTCCACAGAGTGCATGTATTTATAGGATTTTTTATTACATCGAAAAGAGTGGTTACATCAGAGCGGCTTCGAAAAGCAGGCGTGAAACTAAAAGTTGGTAACTTTTACAAAAAGCCATTGCTTTCAATAACAGAAACTGCAGTCTACAATGACCCTTATTCTAACCATTACTTTTCTAACAATAGAACCTTCTACGCAGGTTTATTTACAAGCTAAATAATAATTATTTGGATTATTGATGTCCGCCCTTTCACGCCTTGCACGCTCCTCACAAACCTTCAGCTGCTATATCAAAAACATCAAAAACACATTAATACATTAATAATATAACACTCTAACAATGCATTGTTCAATAATATACAACATGCCTCTCAGTTGACAAGCAACTGACCTTAGTTGACAAGCAACTGACCTCAGTTGATAAATTTTTTTTCACTCTAACAATTACAATGCATTGTTCAACATATTCCATGTTACATTCCAACAATAACAATATTCCATGTTACTGTTACAATCCAACAATGCATTGGCCAACATATTTCATGTTACAATCCAACAATGCATTGGCCAACATATTCCATGTTACTATCCAACAATGCATTGGCCAACATATTCCATGTTACAATCCAACAATGCAGTGGCCAACATATTCCATGTTACTATCCAACAATGCATTGGCCAACATATTCCATGTTACAATCCAACAATGCATTAGCCAACATATTCCAGTTACAATCCAACAATGCATTGGCCAACATATTCCATGTTACTATCCAACAATGCATTGGCCAACATATTCCATGTTACAATCCAACAATGCATTGGCCAACATATTCCAGTTACAATCCAACAATGCATTGGCCAACATATTCCATGTTACACTCCAACAATGCATTGTTCAACATATTCCATAAGTTATAACATGCCCCTCAGTTGAAAAAGCAACTGACCTCAGTTGATAAAATAATAAACATGGATGGCCAGTCACATGTTTCATCACTGAAGAAAAAATAGGCATGTGCCATGTAAAAACACATGCATGGAAATGTTCATGGAGCTGTTACTTTTTACGAAAAACAATTTCAAAAGGTGCACGACCATTAGTGGTGTGTGCAGTGTTATTGTAAGCAAAGTGAAGCAATGGCAACTTTTCATCCCAGTTATGAGGATTATCTAAAGAATAACAACGAGTAGTACTATTTGTGGCCTCACTTTGTCCATTACTTACAGGATGAAATGCAGAGCTAAAATCTATTTAGAACCAAAATGTTGAAAGAAGGCAACCCAAAAATGATTACAAAATCTAACATCACGATCAGATAACATTACTTTAGGAAATCCATGATGTGGGAAAATGCATTTAATGAATAATTTTGCAGCTTGAGGTGCAATCAAAGTTTTTCTACATGGAATGAAATATGCATATTTACCAAACCTATCAACTATTGTCCAAATCATATCATTATGTGATGAAGTGATGGGAAGACCTGTGATGAAATCCATAGAGATTTGTTCCCATGGTTCATTTGGAATGGGAAGTGGCATTAATAATCCAAATGGTTTACCATGATGACATTTGACACGCTGACATACAATGCATTGAGAAACATAATGTGCAATATCTTTTTCCATGTGTGGCCAAAAGAAGAAATCTTTGCAAGCAGAAATGGTGCTTTGTATGCCTCTATGACCCATGTAAGATGGTTCATGCATTTCTTTAATGACAAAATCTTTAAAAGCTTGGGTTATGCACAATCTATGTTGAAAATAGAGAAAACCATTATGAAATGTATAATGTTCATCAGATAAAGATGCACCATTGTTGAAGTCATGCCATGCACGTGAAAAATACAAATCAGATGCATAAGTGGAAATCATTTCTTGAAAAGAATGAATTTGGATGGCAGAAATATTATTCAAAACAACAGAATGCGAAGGAAAATGGCTAAGAGCATCCGCTACAACATTAGCTTTACCAGGTTGATATTGTATCATGGGTTGGAAATTTTGAATGAATGATGCCCATTTAAGATGCCTATCTGAAATTAAGGGCTGATTTAATAAATGCTTAATAGCCTGTTGATGGGTTTTGATTAAGACCTCAGAGCCCATAAGATAGTGTTTCCAAATTCGCAAAGCATGCATAACTCCTAACAATTCTTTATCATACGTACTATAATTCTGCTATGAGGGCTTAAGCTTTCTACTCTCAAATGCGATAGGATGGTCATTTTGCATTAAAACAACACCTATTCCTGAACCACTAGCATCAGTAATGACATGAAAAGGTTGTGAAAAATCAGGTAACTGTAAAACAGGTGCATGTGAAAGTGCTTCTTTAAGTTTTTCAAAAGACTGTTGTTGGGTAAGTCCCCATTCAAATTTTATTTTCTTTTTCAACAACAAGGTAAGAGGCAATGCTAAATAAGAAAAATTCCGAACGAACTTCCTATAGAAACTAGCCAAGCCAAGAAAAGAATGAACATCATTGACTGATTGTGGTGTAGGCCATTCTATGATAACTCTAATCTTTTTCGGATCCACATGCACACCTTCACTTGAAATAATATGTCCTAAATATTCTAGCTTATGCTAAAAGAAATAACTCTTTTTAGGATTAGCATAAAGTGTGTTCTCTCGTAACAAATGAAAAACTGTTTCAAGATGCTTTTCATGTTCACCATCATTCTTACTGTAAACAAGTATATCATCAAAGAATACAATAACAAAAACTTGGTAATCAAGAAAAATATTGTTCATCATTCGTGCAAATGTCACAGGGGCATTAGTTAGTCCAAAGGGCATTACCATAAATTCATAATGGCCAGTTTGAGTTCTAAATGCAGTCTTAAAAATATCACTTTGTGTCATACGAATCTGATGGTAACCTGATTTAAGATCAATTTTACTAAAGACACGAGCTCCTCGTAACTTATCTAAGAGATTGTCTATTCGAGGAATAGGGTATCTATTCTTGATGGTAATCTTGTTAAGGGCTCTATAATCAATGCACATTCAATAAGTTTTATTCTTCTTCTCGACTAAGAGAACTGGTGCTCCAAATGGGGAAGAACTAGGCCTTATAAGTCCTTTTTGTAGCAAGTCTTTTACTTGGTTTTCTATTTCCTTTTGATGTAGTGGGCCATATCTATAAGGTGCTTTATGAGGAGGAGAACTACCAAGGACTAAATCTATGCTATGGTCAAAGGATCCTCGAGATGGTGGTAGTTCAGAGGGATACTCAGACATAAAACAATCCTTATAAGTACTCATGAAAGGTTTATATGCATCAGGAAGTGTATGAGTATAATCATTGATGACATTGACATAAACAATGCATGAGTTGAATCCTTTCCTAAATGCACGTTTTACTTGAGTGTGACTAATCAGTGGAAACGACTAAAAATCATGCCGTGCAGACAAACTAATGACTTGACCTTTGAATTCAAAGTTAAAAGTATGCGTATGGTAGTCAATACGTGGGTTATAATGGTAACGAAAAGGCATACCTAGTATAACATTGTAAGATTGCAAAGGTGCAATTAAAAATGTTTGTGAATCAATATATGGGCCTATGCTAATCGTAACATCTTGCACTTCTCGTGTTACATTATAACGACTACCTTGAAATGCAACTTTCACTTTATACAAGGAAGGAAACGTTTGTAATTTAAGTTCTTGTACTAATGAATGTGAAATGAAGTCATGTGAACTACCATCCTCATGTAGAATTTTAACTAGTTTGTTATTTATTGTACCCTGCATGCAAAGTAGAGAGTGAAGAGAGATATCGTTACCCAAGGTACTTAAGTCCTTCTCCAATGATTCCTTTGTCCAAACAGGAGGAATTTCTTCATTATGGACCTCCATGTTGTGCAATTGAGCTGTAGCCAGTTTCATGTGAAGAGGTCGCAATCTGCACCTTATTTTTGTATGTCGAGGTTTACCACAATTCCAGCAAGTGATTCGTGGTCGCTTCTGTTGGGCATCCACCGCTGAAGTTTGAAGGGTAGCTGGTTTGGTTGGTTGGAAAGATGAAGCAACAAGTGGAGTTGAATTACTATAATCCTTCATGGTGCTCTTGGACCCTTAAGCTAGTGCTTTCCTCTCGGGATGCACCCTCAGGGAATGTACCCTAGCAAAAAAGTACCCTGTCTAGATGTACCCTAGTGTACCCTCAGAGGTGTACCCTGAGAAGTGTACCCTGGTGTACCCTGAGAAGTGTACCCTGGTGGACCCTAAGATGCGGCGCGTCGCGTCGCACCGTGCCGCCTTGAAAAGTAAGAAAAACTACAAGTTATGTTAAATTTATGAGGAAAGAACTTGAGTGACAACTCCAAGAGAGAGTGTAGTGGTAAAGCACTTCCCTTGAAAGTAGGAGGTTATGGGTTCAAATCCTCCTACCTTAGGGAATCTAAACCACTCTATTGCCACTCAAAAATTAAAATTGCCTCGCGCGTAGCCAACGGCTGCCAACAGTCGCCAACGGAGCCTTGGGTGCCAATGTTGCCAATGTATTGCCTAAGTTATTGCCTAAGTTCTTTGCCTTAGTCGACGCCTTAGTCGACGCCTTGGAGTAAGCCGAAGGAGTAAACGTAGGTGAAAACGTAGGTAAAAACGTAGGTTCTGGTTCTTGAACTGGAACAGAAACAGAAACAGAAACCGAAACTAAAGACGAAGATGGAGATGGAATCGGAATCGGAATTGTGAACAGAGAACAGAACCCTCTATATTGACGCGTGGAGAGCTCTGATACCACTGTAGTTAGGATCTTGCTCATGCACACACAGAGGTTACGAATGCAAAAAACACACAGAAGAATAGACGCAACAATAGATGAGACAGAACGTAGATTGGGTGCAATCTCCCCCCATGCACTCTGTTTCGACAGTCCACAGAGTGCATGTATTTATAGGACTTTTGATTACGTCAAAAAGAGTGGTTACATCAGAGCGGCTTTGAAAAGCAGGCGTGAAACTAAAAGTTGGTAACTTTTACAGAAAGCCATTGCTTTCAATAACAAAAACTACGGTCTACAATGACCCTTATTCTAACAATTACTTTTCTAACAATAGAACCTTCTACGCAGGTTTATTTACAAGCTAAATAATAATTATTCGGATTATTGATGTCCACCCTTTCACGCTTTGCATGCTCCTCACGAACCTTCAGCTGCTATATCAAAAACATCAAAAACACATTAATACATTAATAATATAACACTCTAACACATTAATACAATGCATTGTTCAATAATATACAACATATTGTGTCCTCTTCCACTTCTAAAGCCTCTACCTCTGCCTCTTCCTCTTCCAGAGTAGAATACCTGCTCAGAATTGGGTTTTCCTTGGGAGTTTTAATCCTCACCAAGATTCTTTTCTTCAATAATCAGCATAGATACCAGATCAACAAAATTTGGAATATTTTCTCTGGTCTGTATAGAAGTTCTGAACTGCTTATATGCAACTCCTAAAAAACAAATGCACACTTCCACATTATCATCATCATCATCTACATTCATGCTAGAAGATGTAAGTGACTCACATATGCTTTTGATTTTTAGAGAGCAGTCACTTAAAGACATGCCCTTTTTCTCTTGTGTATGTAGCTCGTTCTTGAGTTGCAATTTTCCTGCCTTTGTATTGGTCTCATACAATGTGACCAAACTGTTCCAAGCCTCTTTCAGAGTCTTGGCATCATGTATATGCCCAATCATGCTATCATGTATGCTAATAGATAGCTAATAGAATACCTTTGTTGCTCCTTGATTCCATTCTTCATATGCTCTTAACTGGTCTTCAATCCGATTCCTGTCTCGTAACTGTAGGGCATTTTTGTTCTCTCCTTCGATGTACTTCCTGTAGCCTCTTTCCATCAATGAATTCATCATCGTGAATCTCCAAGCATGGAAGTTGTTCCTGTCCAACTTATTGCTCACAAGCTGGCTCATTCCATCTATGTTTGCTATTCACAACAGTGCAAAACACTACAAGCAACACTTTTGCTTGAACACTATCGCACTATGACGTGAAGTTAGATCTCAAAAAAACACAATTTTTGTGTATCAACAATACATAGAATCACTTGAAATTTTGGATCTGGAATATCTGAGTGTTGCTGAACATGATGCAAGTTATAGTTTTGCAAACTGACTTGGTTTTTCTGTGGGCCCCAACTTATGGGCTCAAAAGAGAGGTGGATATGGCTCCGAAACTTTGATCTGACAAAAACGAGTGACCCTAAAGGGTTAACTCATGAAAATATTTTGGGTTCTTCTACCTTCATGCCAATTTTCACAAGAATCTTAGGTCGTTTGTGATCATGCTTTCTCCACGCCTTCTCGCATACTCTTCCCATGGGCTTTCTCCACGAGCTCTCTACGGCCACATTGGCTCTGATACCATGTCACAAGGAAGGAGATAAGGAAGAGATCTGACACACATAATCTCACAATCAAGGAGAAGCACACACATAGATTGGGGCAAGGAAGAATGACCTTCTTCTTCTTCTTCTATTACATAAAAGGAATGTACAAGAATGACCTGAAAACACGAGTACAAGTGAAATATATAAAGAATACTACATAAGGAAAATCCTAATGTCCGCGGATAAGTGATCTAGCAAGAAACAAATGTGCCATCACTCTCGGTAGATAAATCTAATAGAGCTCAACGAAGTGTCCCTCACATATACCAGTGTGACCACTATACTTGTCAAAGAAATGAAAAAAGATACGTGTCATCCTAGATCATCACATGTTGAGCTTGATATCTCAACACATATGTGTATGTATGTGCATGTATATGAGTCTGTATATGTATGTATGTGCATGTGTGTGTGTAATTGTGTGTATATGTATATATGTGCACGTGTATGTGTAAGTGTATGTGTGTATGTGTATGTATGTGCATGTATATGAGTTTGTATATGTATGTATGGGCATGTGTATATGTAAGTGTATGTATGTATGTGTGTGTATGTGCATTTGTATGTGTATGTGTGTGTATATGTATGTATGTGCATATGTATGTGTATGTGCATATGTGTATGTATATGCAATGTATATGAGTGTGTATATGTATGTATGTGCATGTGTATGTGTAAGTGTGTGTGTATGTATGTATGTATGTATGTATGTATGTGCATGTGTATGTGTAAGTGTGTGTATATGTATGTATGTATGTGCATGTGTATGTGTAAGTGTATGTGGATATGTGTATGTATGTGCATGTATATGAGTGTGTATATGTATGTATGCGCATGTGTAAGTGTATGTGCATGTGTGTAGATGCATGTGTATGTGTGTGCATATGTATGTATGTGCATGTGTATGTATGTGTAAGTGTATGTGCATGTGTATGTGTGTGTATATGTATGTATGTGCATGTGTATGACTAAGTGTATATGTGTATGCGTGTGTTTATGTATGTATGTGCATGTGTATGTGTAAGTGTATGTGCGTATGTGTGTGTACATATGTGCATGTGTATGTGTATGTGTGTGTATATGTATGTATGTTCATATGTTTGTGTATGTGTATAAGTATGTATGTGTATATGTGTGAGCATGAATTAGCATGTGCATGCATCTCCATTTGCATCCATGTGTATGTGCATTCATGTGAATGTGCATATGCATGTGTTAAATTAGTATGTGTTAATGTCCATATGTGTATATGCAATAATGCATGCATGTCTTTTCATGTGTTTGTAGATATGTTTGTGTATATGCATGTGTATGTGTATTTGTATTTGTATGTGTAAGTGTATATGCATATATGTGTGAGTATGTGCATTTGTATGTGTGTGTATATTCATACACATGTGTGTGTAAAAGTGTGAGCATGCATGGTCATGTATATATGTATATGTGAATATGTATGAGTACATTTGAGCATGTTCATTAGTGAAAATAAAATAATTTAAATGATATACAATCAATACAAATTGTACTTACAATAATTAGCCATATTTTATGCTTGGTGAACTTCTTGAATAACCTACAATAAAGAGAGCAAGAGAGAGAGAGAGAGGTCAAAAGATATAAGAAGAGAGAGAGAGAGAGAGAGAGAGAGAGAGAGAATATGAGAGAGAGAGAGAGATTAGAAAAGAGAGAGATTCTTGAAGATATTGCTAGAGCTCCTAAGTGCAGTGCAGATCTAAATGTTGGAGAGCTCTTTGATCAGTTGCATGTAAAATCACGATCGAAGAGTGATCTAATATTTTCTTTTTAACTTTTATCAAGCTTGAACATCGCATAAGCGATGTACAAGCATCCTATATGGGATCATGCAATTTGTGGATAATCGACGCCTAGCAACATCCCCTAAGCCATGTGAATTAGCATCACATATGTGACACTCACTTTTTAATCACATAAGCAATGCTAATCTATCACTAAGGAACATTGCTAGAAGCATCCGAAATGATGTCGGAAATAATGATGAGAATAGCATCATGTATATAACGGTGCATGCTCAATGCCTCCCCCGATAAAATTCACAATCATGTAGGGAAAAAAATGTGTCACGTTAACTGTCGCTATGCCCCCGTATTCCTTGTGAAGAGAGATGGTGGATGCAATCCAAAGATGAGTAGGTGCTGCTACAACCAGCTTCACACCAGCCAACTGAGACTTCACAGTTGATTAGTAGACCCTTTGTGCTTCCTAAATCCACCAAAATATCAGCCAAGTACTTTGGAACATGTATCCCAAAAGTTTAAGTCAAGACAGACTAGTTGCGAAATGACTAGCTCCCAAAACTTGCTATTTTTGGACATACACCTGCTGGAAAAAATGAACAGTGCTCTCAACCTGGTAGGAATTAGAAAAATTACTTTTGGGCATATCAAATAGACTTAACAAGCTTGCTATTCCAAGTTAAAACACTTCAAATGATGGACTGAGCACTGCGAACAAGTTTCATCAATTTTTGGAACCTTCCCACAATTCTCGGGGCTCTGCAGAGATAGACCAGTAAGCAGTAAAATGCAGATATCTCCAAAAGTATTAATCCAATGACTTTGCAAATTTATATGCACAACGCAGACAGTATGAGCTATCCAACGCAAGTTAAATCACTGACAAAGGTTCTGTAGAACTCGAGATATGACCTTCTGAAGTTACTGCTCTGAGTGAAAATAGCAGAGAACAAAACAGAGAAGTAAATGGTGATAGATGTATAGATTCACATATGATTACAACCACATTGGCAATGAATCTTTGCACAATGGGAGTAGAATGATAGAGCTATGGAGTAAGCTCTTCAATCTCTACAAAATGACATCAAGTGGTCACGTACAAGGCTTGCTAATCGCCTCTTCCTTCTTGCTCCTTTTATAGCTATTCTTGGAGGGAGTTTTGAATTCGAATTCGAATGGCTCCACCTAAAAGTGATCCCCAAAGTTAGGAGATATTCCCTCAGCTCAAAAAGTCGTGGGTTTTGGTAGTTAGAGCCACGAAATTGCTTTTACATCATGCATGAGGTAAGCCATCCTTTTCCTTTTTCTTTTTTCAATTACAAGAGATAAAAATAAACTCTTTTACAAGAGGTGTTCACATGACTACTCATGTGACTTACAAATGAGGATGATATCAAATATATCAAGCATGTAGGCTTGGGTAAAATGCACCAACAGCTCCCCCTCAAGCCTAACATGCTTGGCCTTCAAATAATTCTTCAATTGTCCTTGATTTCCTGCAAGCCAATCATCAACTTGAATCTACTTAACTTTGTACCATGAAGAGCTTTAGTCAACATGTCTGCACATTGCATATCTGTAGAGACATAGGATAGTTGAATATCCTTGCTCATTAGCTTCTCCCTTACATAATGGTAGTGGACTTCAATATGCTTGGTTCTAGCATGGTATACCGGATTAGCTGGTAGATGTAGTGAGCTTTTGTTGTCACAAAAAATGTGAGGTGTTTAAGAATGAAGTCCAAGATCTGTGTACAAAGAATTTAACCACATGATTTCTTGAGTTGCATTAGCCAAACCTCTATATTCGGCTTCGGTAGAAGATAATGCCACGGTTGGTTGCTTCTTCGAAGACCAAGAAATGATTTTTGAACCTGCAAATGATATATATCCGGATGTGCTTCTTCTATCATCTCTAGATCCGGCCCAATCTGCATCTGAGTAGACCTTTAGCTCAATATCTGAAGTATATGAATAGAACAAACCTTCATTCATGGTCCCCTTTAGGTACTTGAGGACTCTCTTGGCCACTTCCATATGTGGTCTTCTCGGCTTATGCATAAATTGACTCAATATGCTAACACTATAGCATATATCCACCCTTGTGAGTGTTGCATAGTTCAAACTTCCAACCAAGCTTTGATAGCTTGTGATGTCTTCAATTGGCTCTCCTTCATAAGCACTAAGCTTATGATTTTGCTCCATAGGTGTACCTGCACACTTGGTATTTTCCATCTTGAACTTGATGAGCATGTCATGGACATACTTCCTTTGTATGATGTATATACCTGAATCTGTGTAGATCAACTCCAATCCAAGAAAATAAGTGAGTGGTCCGAGGTCACTTATTTTGAACTCCTCCTTCATTTGACTCTTTACCTGTTTGATTCCTTCAAGATCATTGCCTGTGATAATAATATCATCAACATACACACATAAATAGATCACTTCAGATCCATTCCTCTTTATGAACAAAGAGGTATCCGCCTTGCTAGCTTTGAATCCTTGGTCCTGCAAATAAGTAACCAATCTGAAATTCCAAGCTCTTGGAGCTTGCTTCAATCCATACAAAGCTTTCTTTAGTTTGCATACATAGTTAGGATGATGTGCATCCTCATATCCAGGAGGTTGTGCCATATACACTTCCTTTGAAATCCATCCATTCAAGAAAGCATTCTTTACATCAAGTTGATAAAGATTCCAATTTCTAGATGCAGCAAGACTAATGAGAACCCTAATTGTAGGCATTTTTGCAACAGGAGAGAAAGTCTCCTCATAATCAATACCATGGGTTTGAGCAAACCCTTTAGCAACTAACCTTGCTTTGTGTCTATTTATACTTCCATCTGGATTCCTCTTGATTTTGTATATCCATCGAGATCCAATTATCTTCATAGATGGCTTGTTAGGTACAAGCTCCCAAGTGTCATTCTCCTTCAAGGCTTCCATTTCTTCATCCATTGCATCTCTCCAAGCTTTCTTGCTTTGTGCTTCTTCAAATGTGGTAGGTTCTTCATTGGTTGAATCCTTTGCAATGTAGATTGAGTGCTTGGTGACCAAAGAAGTATCATAACCAAACCTCTGTGGTTTCTTCTTCTCCCTTGAAAACCTTCTAAGTGGTTGATGTGAGCTCTCGGGTCCATATGTAGAATCCTGCATCTTTGCTTTACCTTTGTTCTTCCATAGCTTTAGTCTTTCCAAGTCTTCTAGGTGAATCTCCGAATCACTTTCTTCAATCTGCTTTGGCTCCTTAAGTTGAAGTGATGGAAAATCTTCATCCAAGTCATATGGCAGCTTCACTTTCCTGTCATCATCAAACCATGATTTGTTTTCATCAAAAATTACATCTCTACTCACAGAAAATCCTTTATTGGTTGGATTGTACAGTCTATATCCTTTTTGGTTTTGGTCATAACCAATAAATACACACTTCTCTGCCTTGGGATCCAATTTCCCTCTTACTTGAGAAGGAATATGAGCATAGGCTAAGCATCCAAAGATTTTGCAATGCTCTAGACTAGGTCTTCTTCCATTCCACACTTCATATGGAGTGGTTCCATCTAGTGACTTAGATGGAAGTCTATTTATGAGATATGTGGTTGTAGACATAGCCTCTGCCCATAGGTAGTTTGGCAATCCCTTTTCGTTGAGCATGGACCTTGCAGCTTCGATAATAGCTCTGTTCCTCCTCTCTGCTACACCATTGAGTTCGGGTGTATACCTTGTAGTGACTTCCCTTTTAATGCCTCTTTCATGCAAGAAGGCATCAAATTCAGAAGAGAAGTATTCTCCTCCACCATCTGATCTGAGTCGTTTCAAAGGCCTACCTGTTTGGTTTTCAACAAGAGCAATATACTTCTTAAAGCAATTAAACACTTCATCCTTGTGCTTCAGAAAAACAGAATGGTCCACCTGCTACAGTCATCTATGAAAGACACATAATATCTTGAGCCTGATATAGATGGCTCCTTACTTGGACCCCACACATCTGTGTGCACTAGATCCAAAGGATTTTGATACATATATCCTTTCTTATTGAAAGGTTGTCTATGAGCCTTGCCGAGTTGACAAGCTTCACACTTATAAATCATGTGTTGCCTTGTGATATTAGGCAAACCAAGTACACTTTGGTCCCTGCAAATCTGTTTGAGTGTCCTCTCACCAACGTGAGCAAGCCTTTTGTGCCATATCTCCAACTCTGTAAGAGTTTGGGATCCATAGTTAAACAAAGCTATGTTCTTTGTATCTTCCACTTCAAAAGTGAAAAGCCTTCCTGTCTTTTCTCCTTTGGCAATCCTTCGAAAGCCTTGCCTTGGATCTTCAACATATGCTCCAAATCGATTGAATCTAACCTGCAATCCTTTTTCAACAATCTGTCCAACACTTATTAAATTTTTGGTAATTGTAGGGACATACAAGACTTTGCTTAAGAGGTTCATATTCCCATCTGATGTCTTCACATTACCTATCTTCTCCACTGAGTGCTTTGTGTCATCTCCTATCTGCACTTCATGCTTGTTATGAGGATCTTCCAAATCAGAAAGTAAAGCCACATTTCCTGCTACATGGTTTGAGCATCCCGAATCAATGTAAAATATGTGATCATCATCCTTACCCTTCTTCGCTGATAGATACATAATCAATAATGAATCTTCTTGACTTTGGTCCTCTGCATAGTTATTGTAATCTCTTCTTCCTCTATGGCCACTTTGATAGTTGTTGTTGTTGTTGTAATTGTTGTTGTAGTAGTTGTTGTTGTTGTAGCCTCCATTGTATCTGCCTCTATTTGATCCATAGCCACCTCTATTGAATCCTCTTCCTCTTGAGTTCTTCGGGTTCCTGAAACATTCTTCAGTAGTATGGTTAGATAAGCCACATATGTTGCAAGGTTGAATGATTGGAATCTCCCCCTGCCTTGCTTTCCACCTCTACCTCTTCCTCTAGCTCTTCCTCTACCTGCAAAGTTTGCTTGGAAAGAGCTTCCTTCATCTTCATTCTTCCTATTCTTTGACTTGTCCTTGACCTTAGCTTTATCAGAATATAAGGCAGAAGTTTGATTACCTCTTGAGGACTCACCACATTTGCTAATCTTTGCTTCATGAGTGAAGAGTTGGCCCATGAGTGTGTTGAGGTCGGGTACATGCATATCCATGTATAAATCCATGGCTGTTGTGAATGACTCCCACTTGTCGTCTGCTTTGATTCCATTCATGATTTGTCTTATGATTTGCTCCTCTTCAATTACCTCTCCAATGCTTCCAAGTTGATCGGAAATCTCCTTCATCTTTGTGACATAATCATTCACATTTTGCTTCGGGCTTTTCTTCATTGTTGTGAACTCCATCCACAATTGGTTCTTCCTTGCTCGAGTGTTGGAAGAGAAGAAAGAAGCAAGTGCATTCCAGGTCTCTCTTGATGTCTTGCATCCCTTGACATGAGGTAAAAGAAAATCAGAGATTGAGTTTAGAATATAGGACCTTGCAAGTGCATCCTTCGAACACCAATTCGAAAGTCCTTCCACTTCTTCATGTGATGGTTGCCCTTTGTTCCTCATGGTTGGCATTGCTCCCTTGAAGGTAAGCCTCCATCCTTAGAGACCATGTCGGGTAGTTGTTTCGATATGAATTGTCAATTGTTGATGGAAATCCATCTCCCATGTTGCTTGACTATGCTCTGATACCAATATGAAGAGAGATGGTGGATGCAATCCAAAGATGAGTAGGTGCTACTACAACCAGCTTCACACCAGCCAACTGCGACTTCAGAGTTCATTAGTAGACCCTTTGTGCTTCCTAAATCCACCAAAATATCAGCCAAGTACTTTGGAACATGTATCCCAAAAGTTTAAGTCAAGACAGACTAGTTGCGAAATGACTAGCTCCCAAAACTTGCTATTTTTGGACATACACCTGCTGCAAAAAATGAACAGTGCTCTCAACCTGGTAGGAATTAGAAAATTTACTTTTGGGCATATCAAATAGACTTAACAAGCTTGCTATTCCAAGTTAAAACACTTCAAATGATGGACTGAGCACTGAGAACAAGTTTCATCAATTCCTGGAACCTTCCCACAATTCTCGGGGCTCTGCAGAGATAGACTAGTAAGCAGTAAAATGCAGATATCTCCAAAAGTATTAATCCAATGACTTTGCAAATTTATATGCACAACGTAGACAGTATGAGCTATCTTCCACAAGTTAAATCACTGAAAAAGGTTTTGTAGAACTCGAGATATGACCTTCTGAAGTTACTGCTCTGAGTGAGTATAGCAGAGAACAAAACAGAGAAGTAAATGGTGATAGATGTATAGATTCACATATGATTACAACCACATTGGCAATGAATCTTTGCACAATGGGAGTAGAATGATAGAGCTATGGAGTAAGCTCTTCAATCTCTACAAAATGACATCAAGTGGTCACGTACAAGGCTTGCTAATTGCCTCTTCCTTCTTGCTCCTTTTATAGCTATTCTTGGAGGGTGTTTTGAATTCGAATTCGAATGGCTCCACCTAAAAGTGATCCCCAAAGTTAGGAGATATTCCCTCAGCTCAAAAAGTCGTGGGTTTTGGTAGTTAGAGCCACGAAATTGCTTTTACATCATGCATGAGGTAAGCCATCTTTTTCCTTTTTCTTTTTTTAATTACAAGAGAAAAAAATGAACTCTTTTACAAGAGGTGTTCACATGACTACTCATGTGACTTACAAATGAGGATGATATCAAATATATCAAGCATGTAGGCTTGGGTAAAATGCACCAACATTCCTTGTAGTGCTTTCATCTAGGATGGCCACCATTATGGTCTCGCCATTTTTGGAAAAAAAATCCAAAAATCAAATAAAATATTGTTTTCTTGTGGGTATGCTACATAAAGTGTTATATTTGGTCTCAAGCAGAGTAATAAAGTATGATATCTTATATGCAAGTAAAGTAACAAAATATCATATATTCCTCAAAATATTAATAAAATATAGTATATGAGCCAAAGTATAGGAAAATAAAGTATTGTTTTGTGAATGTTGAGGGAGAATGAAGTATGATTTCCATAAATTTGGAGGTATATTTAAATTTTTCCCCACATTGTTCATATCCATATAGGTGAACTTTAATATGCGATATAAAAAATATCTCAAAGAACAAGATGTTCATCATGCTTTTATACATCACCTCTCAAGAAATGTCAAATCTTTATCTAAAAATATTTGAAGATTATACAAAATCAAGGCTTTTAATAATAAATGGTCCACAACTCCATTATCTACTCTAAATTTACAAAAGCTTTCATGTACAAAATTGTTTAGAAAGATGGGAAGTAGACAATACCATGGAGAGAATCTCAAAAAAGTACTTATTTGTTAAGAAATTGTATATTTTGGAAATGTATTTTATTTTGCAGAGGTTTTGTTTGGAAGGGATACAATCTCTTCACTCTTTGAGTGAAGGATCTATAAACATCTTTGATCGAAAGGGTAAAGGTTTTGTTTTGAAACGGATACAACCCCTTCACTCTTTGAGTGGAGAGCAAAGTGCTTACAAATGTGCTCTTGGATCTATAGTTTTCTTCAAAAATAATTAATGCCATGAGATTTCATCCATGATGTCACCTAATTCTTGCCCTTTTGAATAACTTTGTTAGATGAAATATTTTCCAAATTTTGAGTGGAAAAGGGACTGTTGGACCATTGACTATTGAAGATGTTGTTTTTGTGTTAGTTGTTGGAGTTTGAGGACTGCAAAAGCATGCAAACACCATACGGAAGAAGAAGAAGCTTGGAGCACAACACCCAATACTGAATGTGTAAACAAGTGAAATGAACAAAGATAAGTCAACCATTAGGGTTATAGTACATATGGATATGGTTGCATATAATCAAGGTTTTATCTTGCTTAGAACCATCATCATTTGGTGATCCTACTAGGGATTAGAAAAGGGAGTGTAAATTCCACACATTCGTGAGCTTAGGGTAAGAATAGCTTTCCAAAATAGGAGAAATTGAGCAAGTATTAGCTTCACATAAGTACTTTCTCCTAGGCTTAGGATGGAAAAATTTTGATGATCCTACTACGGAAGTTTATGCATATGTCAAAGAGACTGCCTTTGGCTCCCCTAGTGCTCCTTAGTACAACACAACCTTCACAACCCAGACAAAATGGCTCAAATATTTGTGGTGCCTTTTAGTGATTTTCCACAATTTTTGGGCTCCTTCAACAAAGATTTTGATGCCCATATTCAATTATTTTATGTAATTTGTGGTGCCTATCAGATAGTGGATGACGGTGGAAAAGTGTGTAGCTTCCTATTCTTAGTGTTGCAAGTGAATGGTATGCCAACTTGGGTGTGCAAAAGAGAAAACCACAATGGCTTAAAGACCCAATTCCTGAGGAAGTTTAGAGGTAAAGATTTTGAAGAGAGACTATATGTGTTGGACCACTTACAACAAGGGACAAATGAGATTATTGAAAGATATATTGATCTGATGGATACCGTTGTACAAAAGTAGGGAAATAGTGTACCTAATAGAGAGACCTTAAAAAGGTGGTTGTGGAATATGAAGCCCTAGCTGATGTTACATCACAATGCAAAGTGCAACAATTGGAATGCACACTAGAAATGCTACGAGATATGGTTTCCCACCTAGAGACCAAGTTGGCACAAGAAAAGAAACAAAGGATCCAACAATGAGAAAAAGTGAAGGAGATAGATAGAAAACACATTAGTGGTTCAAAGATGCATAGAGCATGAGGGAAAAATAAAATAAAATGTTAGATCAATTATTGAAGGAAAATGGGGAATTTCAAGAGTTGATTATGAGGTGAGAAATCAAGCAAAAAAACTCAAAGAGAGAGAATATAGTGAATGAAACAGAGAAATGCAAAGAATTAGAATGAAACATCGAAGTGTTGATGGAAAAGATACAAACTTTGGAGAGGGAAGAAAGGTTGGGTTCTTGACATGTTGAGTTGGAGGAATGTAGGACTAAGAAAGAATCAAGGCCTAAAGAAAAAGTTAATGGAGAGTGAGCAAGTGTGAGTTGAAAAGAAAATGGAGATGGACTCAAGATGAGAAAGGAAATTATCAAAGAAGAAATATTCATAAGGTAAATATGATAGAACCAACAAGGAAGAATATCCCCTAGAAAATCAAAGCTAGAGACCCTATGAAAGATTGCAAGGGAAAAATAGGGGATGGAAGGGAGAAAAGAAAAGGGAGTTGAAGGATTCTTGTTGAGGGAATGGATCTTAATGAGCATGAATGGGTAAGGAAAGGTGAAAACGAGATTAGCAAGGGAGATAATCTTAGAATGGATCAAAAATTCATGAGGGAAGATAAATCTTTAAAACAAATGAATGCTTTGTACAAGAAAATACAGAGACAACATAAATGTGGTGCAAAAACATGAACATAAATATTCTGTTCTACATGATGTGGTTAGCAAATTAGAGAAGAAGACATTCAGAGCTATGTGGTTGTGTTGTATGAACTCATGTTTTGAAGAAGATGAGCATTTATAGGGAGTTATGAGGTGGGGAGGTGAAGTGATGTTAGAATGCCAAGTAAAAATAAAAAGAGGATGAAGGATATTGGTGAGACGTTGATAAGTGTGTCTTCTTCTCAATGGCAGGTTAGTGTTGCAGCATTCAAGGAGGATGGATCGAGTTGGTAAAATTTGGACATGAGGATCTTATGAAGCTATGATTCTTTGGTTAGTAGCAATTGTGTAGGCAATTTTATCTTTTTGTGCCAAAGATATATACAAGTTTTGGTTCGCCACTATAAGTAGCTCAAAGTCTGCTATAGGTCTAGCATAAGTTGACAGGGTAGTCTTGTTCAACTTTTTGAGATACAATCATTTTTCTGCATCGGGGTATTTTAGTCAATGGCCATGCCATGTTGAGGATAAGTTTGTTGGGTGTGTGTAGAAGTGCGAGAGACACACAAGAAGCACACACAAGGAGCACAAACACAGCAAGACACACGGAGAAGACGATGGCTGGAATAGCTCTCTCTATTGATCGATGAACTGAACTGAAGTAAGAGCTGAATAATATCCCTAAGTACAAAGTACCACCACATATGAGAGTATCAAGTATGTGGTAACATGGGGAAAAAACCTCTAGCCAGCACTAGAGTAAAAAGTGCCCATGTATAGGGAAAAGGTTCACATCAAAGCTACACGAGGAACACATAAGTGTAACAAACCCCCCTGGAGCGAATGATGTGAACACATACAGGGAGTGACATATCAGCCTCCACAAGGTAATAAGCCTAAAGCTTTGCGAAAAGCTTCAAACTTTTCCCGTGGAAGAGCTGTGGTGAATATGTCTGCCACATTATCTTGTGTAGGCACATATACCAAATCAATATCTCCTGCATGAAGGTGCTCTCTCACATAGTGATAATGCACCTCAATATGTTTGGTCCGTGCATGAAACACTGGGTTTCGTGCAACAGCCAAAGCACTCTGACTATCTGTGAGAATATGCGTAGCAGCATCAATCTCCATGCAAAGATCCATCAATAGGCGTCTCAGCCATATACACTCCACTGTAGCTGTGAAAACTGCCCTGTACTCAGCTTCACAACTCGATGTCGCCACTGTAGGTTGCTTCTTACTCAACCAAGATATGCATGAGTCTCCAAGGAAAAAGCAATTACCACTAGTGGACACGCGAGTATCATAACAACCAGCCCAATCACTATCTATAAAAGCGTGCAAGCATGGCTGAACATCTCTGCCATAAAAGAGACCTAAGTTCAAAGTGCCTCGAAGATATCTAAACACACGTTTCACCACTTGCCAATGCTTAGTGCCAGGGCTATGCATGAATCGATTCAACTGGGAAACTGCATACTGTATATTCGGCCTTGTGTTGCATGCATATATAAGACATCCCACAGCCTGCTGATAAAGAGAAGTGTCAAATGCATCACTGGAATCCTCAACTGAGAATCTAAATCCTGTCTCAACTGGTGTGGAAACTGGCTTGCAATCCTCAAAGTCAAAAAGCTGAAGTAGTTTTTCAACATACTTTGCTTGATGCATAACAATTCCCCCCTCAACCGATACAAACTGGATGCTAAGATAGTAGCTCAAAAGACCAAGATAAGTGACATCAAAAGTATGCTGCAAATCAGCCATAAGAATGTCAAGTTTTGCATCACATGACCCAGTCAAGAGTATGTCATCAACATAAAGAACAAGCACTATAAGATCAGCCCCATTTTTGCGTACATAGAGTGTGCTTTCAATCTGACTACATGTGAAGGCAAGAGCAATCAAGTGCTTATGTATTTTGTCATACCATGCACGTGGAGCTTGCTTGAGACCATACAAAGCTTTATGCAAACAACAAACCATATGCTCTTTCCCTTTCATAGCAAATCCAGGAGGTTGCTTCACATAGACCTCTTCTTGCAAATCTCCATTCAAGAAGGCTGTTTTTATATCCAATTGATGCACTTTCCAACCTCGATGGGCAGCCAATGCAACCACGGTACGAATGGTAGTCATGCATGAAGTAGGTGCAAAAGTTTCCTCATAGTCAATGCCATATTGTCGCGCATATCCTTTGGCAACCAATCTAGCTTTGTACCGATCAATGCTACCATCAGATTTTCTCTTAATCTTGTAAACCCACTTTGTACCAATGACATTCTTTCCTTTTGGCAATTCACATAACTCCCAAGTACCATTCCTATGTATGGAATCCATTTTTGATTGAATAGCACTCATCCATTGTGGATTGTCACATGCATCTTCAAAAGAAAGTGGCTCTTCATTACATGCTGTAGCAATAAGAGAATAATCCACAAAATTACTTGATGCATGGTGAGAGCTTGACCTTGTTCTACCAAGTAAAGGTGCACTCAATTGGCTGTCCTGCAAAGTTTGTTTCAGCCACTTTGGCATAGATTGTGCACTCTTGATAGACATGCGTTCATTATGTAAAACATCTTCAATATGTACATCATGTGTGGGCTGAATTTCATGCTCAGTTTCAGCCATATTTTGTCACATATGTTCAGCCATATGTGGCTGGAAATTTCCAACAGTTTTGACATTTTTTGGCTGAAATTTTCAGCCATGTTTGGCTGAAAATTATCCACATTTTCAGCCCTATTTGGCTGGAATTTTTCAGCCCTTTGAACCTCAGTTGGCTGGTCTACATGGCCATAGTCAAGCGCACCATTTTGGAACAAAGGCATGAGTGTATCGAACACATCTTGTGAGCTAACTTTTGGCAGTTTTTTGCATTCAAGTAGAGGGAAAACTGAATTTTCAGCAAATACCACATCTCGACTCACAATAATTGTGTTCGTCAATGGATGGTACAACCCATATCCCTTACTTTCAGCACTATAACCAACAAATATACATTTCTTTGCCTTGTCATCAAGTTTGTGACGTTGTTGTGATGGCACAAGAGCATATGCCAAACAACCAAACACACGCATATGACTAACCATAGGCTTATGACCATTCCAAGCCTCATAAGGAGTGATGACTCTCAATGCTTTTGTAGGGCAGCGATTCAACACATAATTTGCACACATGACCGCTTCCATCCAAAACTTATGAGGAAGATGCTTTCCTTTAACCATACATCGTGCCATTTCAAGTAAAGTTCTATTTTTACGCTCGGCAACACCATTTTGTTGAGGTGTATATGGCACCGTACATTGGTGTGAAATACCTCTTTCACGAAGAAAAGCATTAAACTCATGTGACATGTACTCACCACCACAATCCGTGCGTAGAGTCAAAAGCTTTTGTGAAGAAAAATTTTCAGCCATAGCTAAAAATGCTTTGAAGCAAGAAAATACCTCATTCTTTGCTTTCATAGGATACACCCATGTATGGCGAGTAGCATCATCAATGAAGGTAACAAAATATACATGCTTCCCAAAAGATGGAGTCTTGACCGGACCACATACATCACTATGAACAAGTTGCAATTTTCTTGTAGTGTGTGTGTGACTATCTTTTGGAAAAGAAGCACGATGCATTTTTCCAAGAATGCAACCTTCACATGCATGCTTTTCAATGGACTCAAGTGTAGGCAAGCCAATAACCATGTCCTTCTTTTGCAAGTAGAGCAAACTATTGAAGTTTAAATGACCAAAACGAGCATGCCAAAGCTCCATTTCAGCCATGGAAGAAGTATGAGCAACCAAGGCATTCGAGGCAGCCCTCTTGTATGTATCCATGCGATACAAACCATCACATAATGTACCGGACATCATGATAACATCGCCATTGCTGAAATCATGAACCATACACTTATCATCAACAAAGTGTACATGAAGTCCAGCTTTGGCAATCAACGGAACTGAAATTAAGTTCTTCTTGATACCGGGCACATATAATGCATTTTCAAGAGAATCACACCTCCATTTGCAGCCGTAAGCTCAATTTCTCCTACTCCAATGATAGGATAAGAGGCATTGTTTGCACACACCACATGTCCTCCTTTAGCTGCATCTTTCAAAGAGGCAAAAAATCTTTTGCATGATGTTATGTGCTTTGAAGCACCACTATCAAAGAACCAATCTGAATCAGCCTCACTCACAACCATACATTTAGAATGTAAAGAAGCATCATAATGACATGTAACAACACATGCCCAAAAATCTTGAGCCATGTTAGCTTCATCATTCTTTGCATTTGCTGAATTTTCAGCAATAGACATGCCCGATTCCTTCTTCTTTTCATTGCGTTTAGCAAGCTTTCTACACTCATCAATAGTATGCCCAGCCTTCCGGCAATATTTGCATCTCTTCTTCTTTTGCAAATCACCATCATTAGAGTAATGAGTGGAAGAGGAAGCTTGAGGCTTTGGTTTTGATGAACCAAAAGCTGAACCATACTTGCTTTTCCCCTTTTGTGAGATAGCAAGTGCTTGTGTTCCTTCAATCAAACCACTCCTATTCACTCTAGATTGCTCTTCTTGCAAAATAAGAGACACAACCTCATCAAATGCATACATATTAGGATTTCCTTTTGCAACCAAACGAAGTGTAGTAGCAAAGCTTTGAAAAGATTCCGGTAATCCTTTCAACAATGTAGAAATGAGTGATGCATCCGGAATGATCTCATCTATGTTTGCCAATTGCTCTTTCAAGTCCTTGATGCGTGTCACATACACGTCCACTGACTCATTGTCAGCCATACATACATCCTCAATTTGCTTCCTCAAGTATGCAACACGTGCTTCATTACGCACGGCATACAAAGAAGCAAGAGTGTCCCATGCCTGTCGTGATGTAGAACATGACCCAATGTGTGGAACTATATGACGCTTCACTGAAAGCACAATCAAAGCATGAGCTTGAGCATCTTTTCCATCCCATCTAAGCTACTCCTGTGTAGGTGGAGAAGGAGAAACCACTGTACTCGAAGAAGAAGCTCCATCTGTGATAGTAGACTGTGAAGTAGAAGCACTGCCGGTCTTTGATCTACATCTGCCACTATGTTCCAAAGTTGTTTTGCAACAAGAACGTGCTTCATCATGTAAGACCACATCGGATAGTTGGTCCCATCAAGCTTATCTTCAGCTTGAAGCATGCCAAACAAGTCATTGCTGCCCGCCATTTCACTAAGGAACAAGAATGTGACAAAATCTTCACTTCAACGAAAACTGAAATGAGTGTTGAAATTTCAGCTCACAAACCGTCACTCTGATGGCGATTCTGACTGCACGAATGCCTGGTGGAAATGTTTCCGGGCTGCTGAAATTCACACTTCTATGCTCTGAAGTCGATTTGCACTGTTAAAGTGCGCGCGCGCCGCGACGCGAAAAACCGAAACTTGAGAAGAAGCTGAACCTGCTCTGATACCACTGTTGGGTGTGTGTAGAAGTGCGAGAGACACACAAGAAGCACACACAAGGAGCACAAACGCAGCAAGACACACGGAGAAGACGATGGCTGGAATAGCTCTCTCTATTGATCGATGAACTGAACTAAAGTAAGAGCTGAATAATATCCCTAAGTACAAAGTACCACCACATATGAGAGTATCAAGTATGTGGTAACATGGGGAAAAAACCTCTAGCCAGCACTAGAGTAAAAAGTGCCCATGTATAGGGAAAAGGTTCACATCAAAGCTACACGAGGAACACATAAGTGTAACAAAGTTGGATGGTACCAATTATTCATTATGGGCTTATATGATGCATCATGTATTGGTTGCAAAAGGACTGTAAAAAATTGTAGAGGGTGTTGAAAAACATTCTATTGAAGGTGATGTAGATGGCATTGAAGATATGGTGATATTCTTCAGGTTCTTGTTCGAGCTATGGTTCCTACTACACCTACTATAGTGAAAATTTGTTAGGATGGAAGAGATGCTCAAGCACATGCATTGATAGGCTTGCCTGTCAAATGTGCCATTATTCCTCAGATTCACTCCTGTAGAACAACAAAGGATGCTTGGGATACACTTACAACTTTATATCAGGCAACGAATGAGGCTCGTGTTGCTTATCTCCAAAAACAGTTAGAGAGTGAGCACATGAATGAAGGAGATTCCATAGATATTTTTTTGACAAAGATCAAAGATTTGAAGGAGCAGTTGATTTTTGCTTATAAGGTCTTGCTTCATAGTTCACTTGTGCAAATTATTCTGAATGGACTTCCAAATTTATAAAAGAGTTTTGCCTCTACTCTTCGATTGATGATGAAAGGTGATCCAAATGCTTGAACATTTGAGGAGTTAGTCTCTATTCTGTTGCAAGAAGATCAGTCTAGGCAAAATATGTACATTATGCGTGTTGCAAATCAAGCTTTCTTGGCTAGTCAGAAGGGCAAAGGTAAATGGAGCTCATCTACTAGTAAGTAGAAATCTGGTAATTCTACACAATGAAAGAAGGATGACAGAGATGCAAAAAAAAAGTAGAAATTGTTTTGCAAATATTGTAACGAAAATGATCATGTCATAAAGAGTTGTCCAAAAATGGATAAAAAGGAGGAAAAGAAAAAAGAGTCTTGAATGGTTATTGCAGGAAGCCCTACACCCAAATCAGAGTCTGTAAATCTTGTGCACAATGAAGAATGGGCATTTACTATTGCTTGTAGTTATGACCCATCTTCTCATTAATAGTGTACATATACAATAGAATCATATGTTTGGTACTTTGATAGTGGGGCAGCCAAACATATTACCTCACAATGCAGTTTCTTCGCTTCACTTGAGCCTACCCCTATAGGGAATATTGTCACATGCACCAACAACACCTCTTATCCTATCATGAGAGTTGGTAAGATCATTCTGATTACTCCTCATGGTAGTTCTTTTACATTGTTGGATGCTTTATTTGTGCCAAGAATCAAGAAAAATATGTTATCAGTTTCAGCATTATCCAAGATAGGCTTGGTTGTGAAATTTGTTGATGATAGATGTATAGTTCATTATCTGTCAAATGCCAATGTCATTATTGCTTCTAGAATTTTATGTTGTGGGCTGTATAAGTGCATAGATTCTGCAAAATCTATGAATGATTCAACATGTGCAGTTCAAGATTATCAATCTATGTCAGATGAAAAGCTTTGGCGTGCACACTTTGGTCATCTGAATTTTGCTAGTTTGCTATGCCTATAGAAATTTGAAATGGTTTCCTCTTTGCCAGAATGTGAGGCACCTGGTAAACATGCCTGCGAAGGCTGTATTTTTGGCAAAATGTAGTGTTCCTCCTTCGCAAAATATGGTTTAGTTCGAGTGCTACTCAAATATTACAGCTTTCATACAGTAATGTTTATGGTCCTATGCAAACACCTTCTTTTGGGAACTATCTTTACTTTGTGACTTTCATTGATGATTTTTCCAAGCATGCATGGGTATATCCACTGAGATCAAAGTTCGACATGTTTATGTGCTTCAAATAGTTTTTGGTTTTGGCTGAACATCTGTTAGCATGTATAGGCACCTTCCATTCTAATCGAAGGCGTGAATATATGTCTTCTAATTTTAACGCATTTCTGGTTGAACATAGGATAAAACATCAGTGTACAGTTCCATATACACCTCAAAAGAATGGAATTGCTGAAAGGAAGAGTAGGTCACTCATGAGAATGGTGAGGTGTATGGTCAAGAGTCAGGCTTTACCACATAGTTTTTGGATTTAGGTTAATATGTGTATAGCATATGTACTTAACAGGTATCCCACTAAAGCATTGTATTATATCACTCCATATGATGCTTGGTATGGTCACAAGCCATTTGTTACTCACCTATTTGTCTTTGATTGTCTGGCATATGCATTAGTGCCTAAACAACAATGCAGGAAATCGGATGATAAAGTAAGTGAAATGAAATTGTGTTGGATACAATTATGAAGTCAAAGGCTATTGTTTATATCGTCCACAGACTAAACACATTTTGGTTAGCCATGATGTTGTTTTTATGGAAGATGCTATTCAGGCGATACTTTCATGTACTAAGGATACATTAGTTAGTTCCAAAGCTGTGTATGATACATTGTTGCCTCTTTTTATAGGTGGAGATTCTAGTGCTGGTCTGAATGAGGCAATTTCTCAGCCTTTACAAGTTTAACATGATAATGCAGATCATTCCATTTCTGATCCAAATTTACATGATGCACCTATTGATGAGAGAACTAATATAGAGAAGGTAAAAACTATGCCTAAATGGTGGCTTCAAACTTTATGAGATAAAAAATTAGATGCACCTTTGTCATTGTGTACTTCTTCAGGCTCTCATAGTGCTTCTTTTGCATCAGATTGCTATGCTATGGCTGCCTCTAGACTTTTTGATGAGAATGAGCTAGTTTTGTTTCATGACGCATAAAATTCATAAGATTGGATAGCTGCTATGCAATCAAAATATGATGCTATTATGAAAAATGGTACGTGGTCTTTATGTGACTTGCCTCCTGGCAAGAAGGCCATTGGCACAATGGGTATACAAGCTGAAGTGTAATCCTAATGGAATAGTTCAGAAGTATACAGCTAGGCTTGTGCCAAAGGGTTATGCGCAAGAAAGAGGAATTGATTTTGATGAGACCTTTGCTCCTACATGTGGAATGACTATTGTCCGTGGCATGTGTGCACTTTGCAGCTCATCATGGTTGGAATGTACATCTGTTGGACTTTAAAGCTACATTCTGAATGGTGATTTGCATGAAGAAGAGTATGTTTTGCAACCCTATGGTTTTGTGTAGAAAGGGCATGAAAACAAGGTGTGCAGGTTGAAAAAGGCACGATATGGTTTGAAGCAAGCACCACGTGCTTGGAAGATACATGTCTACCTAATTGCACATGGCTTTGTGAATAGTCCAATTGAGAGCTCCTTATATGGTAAGTGTGCAAACGATGTGCTTCTAATCTTTTTTTTCTATGTTGATGGCATGTTACTAGTTGTTCCTCATGAAAATCATATTGCTGATTTTAAAGCTTATTTGCATGCTGCATTTGAGATGTTAGATTTGGGGAATTTGCATCATTATTTGGGCATTCAGTTTATGCAAGTTGATGACAGAATAGCTTTCTGTCAAAAGAAATATATTGATATATTATTGCAGCATTTTGGCCTTGAAGATTGCAAACCTATTGTGTTGGCAGATGAAGCAAGTACGAGCATACATGCAGATCTAGCACTAAGGCAACCCATTAAATTTTTCCAAACCTTACACCATGTTAAAAGTGATTCTCATCACTAAAAACCCTTGTAAATATTGTTTCACCTTTTTGTAGCTCCATTTTGTAAAAGCCAAGGAGTCCTCGAGCTTGGGGAGCCTTAGAAGTAGTGGCCTGCCAATTTTCATATTTTTTAGATCTCGTTTGAGCCCTCGAATAAGCCCTGGAACCTAATTTTTAACTAGGCCGGACACTAGGTCTGGACAGGGCCAAAGGTAGTCAAAAACTATAAATAGAGCTAGAGAGCTCATTTTTGGGCTAGCTTTTTGTAGTTTTGAGCTTGTATGAGAATTTGGTTGCAATAGAAGTGATTCCATTGTCTTACTCTCTTTGTTCTTGCTGTGTGTGCACGTGTGTGTGTATGTGTGTGCATGTTAGTGGGCTTTGCACTCACACATTTGTGCCTTCACTTGCTCGAGGTCTTCATACCATCCTCATGTCTTCCCGGATTGACATTAAAGGAGGTGCTACTCATCACTGAGCTACACCAAATTTTGGCGCCGTTGCCGGGGATTCGAGCTTTGAGGACAAGCGTGTGATGGTAAGACGTAGAGAGGACGCGTTGGAATGGTAAGTAGTAGGTAAATTTCTGATTTTTCTCCATCTCCATCTCCATCTTCATCGTCACCTTCATCTCCTTCTCCACCTTATATTCTCATTTCCAAACCATTTCCTCATTTGCTTTGTGCGAGTTTGAGAGAGAGCGAGTGTGTGTTCTTGCTTGTGTGTGTTTTTTTTTGCATGTTTCTTGCAGGTTGCAGCTCCATCATCATCTCCAGCAAGCTCAGCAGGTAAGGATTTTGTCTGCGCAAGCCTCGAGGCGTCGAGCTCGAGCTATCGTGAAACTCCGAAAACTTCACCCGATCACGATTCTGAGTGCACCACGACACTGCGCAGGCATAGAGCTCCTAGGATCACTAGACAGAACAGCAAAATTCACCATAACCCGACCTATCGCGACACCTCGAAGTATCGTGATACCCACGACTTATCGCGACACCTCGGAGTATCGCGACACCTCGGAGTATCGCGACACACCCGACCTATCGTGACACCTCGGAGTATCGCGACACACTGACCCCACCTATCGCGACACCTCGGAGTATTGCAACACTCCCAAGTATCGCGACACTCCCAAGTATCGCGACACCCCAAGTATCGCGACACCTCGGAGTATCGCGACACTCCCAAGTATCGGGACACCCCGACCTATCACGACACCTTGACCTATCGCGACACTCCCAAGTATCGTGACACCTCGACCTATCGCGACACTCCCAAGTATCGCGACACCTCGACCTATCGCAACACTCCCAAGTATCGCGACACTCCCAAGTATCGTGACACCCCGACCCAACCTATCGCGATACACGGCCTTAACGCATGAAAATTTTAGAGTGAATTTTTGAGTGAATTGAGGTATATTTGGGCTTAATTTTAGACACATTGGGATAACATTAGAGCCTTAGGAGTGGGCAAAAAACCTAGAAACCAGAGAGGGATCTCCTGAACCCTGAGAGCCTGTTTTGACCCCTAAGTGCCTGATTGGTCATAACTTCACCATACGAACTCTGATTGATGAGATTTTGGTCTCGTTGGAAAGCTTGTTGAGAATCCTACGTGGACCTTGACTGGTTTTTGTAAGAATCATACACGGAGTTTTAGAACATGTATTTTTAAGTTGACCATTAGGTGGAACTAGGTGGTCATAAGATTTTGGGGGATCAGTGAGTTACTCCAAGGGGGGTACATAATTGTTGATATGTGTCTTTCAATTCATTGTGGTAAATGAGCTATATTAACTTGTGAAATGTTGCAGGAACATTGCGTGCACTCAAGGTATTCCAAGGCAGGCTAGCAAGGGTGAGTACCAAGCTTGGGAGAAGGCTTCCTGGGCTGGTGTAGAAGTCTGAGCAACCAGAGTATTGAGGTTGGGAGTTCTCTCAACCCTCCTTTGTCAATTCCTAGCCTAGGCTAAGTACGACTTAGGTGTGGTAATTAATTAGGTCAGCGTCAGGCACAAAATAAGTCTAAGAGAACTAATCAACCAAGTGCAAGCATTAAGTAGGACTTAAGTGCAAAAACCCTAAGGAAAAAAAGTAAACTTGAATCGATCAATTATCAAGTGCGAAATTCACTTAAGTATTCCGGACGCCGAGACATCAGACAAGTTCATAAACATAATAATCAACTAAAAAGAACAAAGTGATTGGTGCAAAATAACCGGCAACGAGAGTGTACTTGGGACCAAAGGGAGTAGATAAACCAGGCATATGAACCTTAGGTCAGGCAGACACTTAGGCCGAGACAGACAAAGCCTCAGATCTTCTGAAGCTAGTGTCAATCACACTACTAGGTCTTGGGCCCAGCAGTTGAGTGATTACCCATACACTCCACGATCAGAAACAAGTGATTCTGAAATGTCCTATCACATGGAGAGACCAGTAGGTAGTTCAGGGGTGGCTTATCTAGAAAAGCGAGAGGGACCTTACAAGACTCAATTGGAATACATCAGGACTAATCGTCTAAGTGCTCGCATCTACGAAGACGGACAGAGAAGATCTGTGGTCCAGATTAAGAACCCCGATCAACCCCATGGACTAGAACACCCGGTAGTGAAGTTTGAGAATGGAGCATACCTAGATAAAGAGGGGACTATATATGTAGTCACCACTCTTCTTGATAGAACTGATGAGTTTGGAAATGTGATTGCGGAGACTGACATGGGTGATATAGAGCAAGGGAATTTAGAGAGAGAGCCAAGAACTCCCCGTGGTAAATCTGTCTTGACCAGAATCATGACTCCAGAGTGGATCCCACAAGATAATAAAAGCATAGATTTGCTTTTAAACCGAGAAATCGATGAGGCCTTTTGGAGATATAAACCTGCTCACCCTCAAGAAGTGAGTGCTCTCACAATCTATGAGTTTAAAGACCCTGACAGCCCAGGCAAAGTAACATACCTAGACAATACATCGGAGAGAATCTTCATGGTCACCGAGCATGGCAGACATGCCTACACATGGAAGGGTGAATTTGTTTTTCCCCAACCACGGTCTAATGTGTCCTATGGTCACCAAGGAGCCGGGACCTCCCAGGCTCATGGAGCTCAAGGAGATAGAAGTAGAGATAGACCTGAAGTAAGCTTTGCCAACCCCCAAGGAAGAGAAAGAAGGAGAACGAGGACAGATAGAGAAGAAACCGAGAGATTTAGAGACCCAAGGAACCAAAGAAATGCTGATGATTTTCCTTTGCCAAGGCCGAGAGAACACACTAGGACTCTGAGGCCAACTCAACTGGTGAAGTCCATGAAGAATTACTTCGATGGCACTGGAGACCCTTATGACCATGTGGCAGAATTTAGGCAAGTCTTGAAAGCTGAACAGGTAGGGGATCTATTCACACAATATAATGCTTTTGGTCTAACCCTTAGGAACACTGCCCTTACGTGGTTTCAACCACTGAACGAGAGGCATTTCAGAAACATAGACCAGCTCCTAGAAGCATTTATCATTGAGTTTTCTAAGAGTGGTATAAGGCACAACACTTCCTCACTAATTCATAGCTTCAAGCAAACACCTCAAGAGACGATCAGACTAGTAGGAAGACGGTTTAGGCAATACCTAGAGAGGTGCCCGATGCTTGAGTTACCCACACCAGCCAAGCAAGTGGCTTTGTTCTTAGATGGCTTGTTGAGCACCAAGCTTAGGTCATATGTGTATTTAAAGGACCCCAGAACTATAGAAGAATGCGTGCGCATGTGCTTAGACATTGAGGATAATCTAGGCGAGGAGTTAGAGCTATCAAAAATCTACAAGGATTCGGATAGCTCTAGTAGTCTCACATCTAGTCAGTCCACATCCATTGAGGAACTTGCCGAGAAGGTAGCTCAGAAACTAGGTGTCTCTAGCAAACAAATTCCAAGATTTGCCCCAGTTAAGCGGTGCTACACTTGTGGAGGTGACCATATGGCAAATGTATGTCCCATTATGGCCCAACCCCAGGTGAATCCTAGTAGCCAGTACTACACCATAGAGCGAAGGTACACCAACCACACTGCACAGGACTGCCCATATAACAAACAAACTGTTAGGCAAAATTACCCTCAGCCATATCCACAACAGGGTAGATACCAGAATCAGTACCCTCCACAACAATACAACATACCACAGCAACCTTATCAGCCACCTTATCAAGGGTAGCAGAGACCTCAACCAGTCCTAGTGCAGCAACCCCCTGCTCCAACCAATGTGATCCCAGTGAAATATGCATCCGTTGAAGAAAAATCCGAACAAAGCCATAGTTCCAGTCACCCCAATGCTATCAGACAATGATCCAAGTGACCATCGTTTTGACTCTACACATATTGATAGCCCACAGGCTTACTACATGCACTCACCCGAGCATAACGAGTCATACTATTATGAGGATCCAAGTGAAAATAGTGGGGAGCTTGAGTATGCTAATGTCATGTACAAAAACCCCAACTCTAGACCTCAACCTAGGCAGGTACGACCCCCATTCCCTAGAGGACCATGCTTCAGATGTTAGGGAGATCACCTTATATGTGATTGTCCAGTGCCTGCCTCTACACAACCCCAACCAATGACAATTCAGGGTTTCTGTCAAGACTGCGGAAAAGAGCATCTCCTACGAGATTGCCCAAAGAACCCTAAAAACATGCCTAAAATCACTCCTATCAACATCATTGGGTTAGTGGTAGACTCTACGGGAGGTCTAACTGCCAGAACCCCAATGCATGTGGTCACTAGAGCCCAAGCCTTGCAGCAAACTCAAGGAGTAGGGCAGGAAAAGAGTGCTGAGGTTAGTGAGACAGAGAGTATAACCAAGAAAAGGACAAGAGCATGGAGAGATAGCCGGGAGAGAATGAAAAGACAATGGTCACAGAAAATGAGTGAACTTGAAGCAAGCTTGAGAGAAACCAAAGCAAAGATAAGTGAACTCGCATCTCAAAACCACTCTCACACCACCCATCCACCACCTTTCCCTTTACCCGCCAATCCATCTTCTTCCATTCCCCAACCTTTCAATACACCACCCTTGACCCACCCACCACCCCAAGTAGGATTAGTCCTAGCCGATCCCACTCCTGAAGATCTAGATATGATGCTTAAAGCATATCAGTCTAGAATTCAAGAAGGGCCAAATGTGACGGATCATGACAAGTGTTACCCTAGAGCCGACCTAGAGATAGAGAGACCCAAGTTGTGTGCGAAAATGGTCGCATTGGCTCAGACCATGTTTGAAGCCAGTCGTCTTTTCAACCACTCAGGCTCAGCTAAGACACAATTGCACTTGGATGGACTCCTAGAGAAGTTAGAGACCATAATTGCAAGATCTGCCAAGGAAGAAAAAAATCGAGAAAGAGATGAGGCAAGCAAAAACATAAGCCATCCCCCACAAGAAGCTTATGTGCCTAATTCCACTGAACCAGACACCTCCAATTCTATGAATAGGTTCACTCCAGAATTCCTACGAGAGATTCAAGAAGACAAATGGGCTAAGGAAAGTGAAGTCCCTCCTCCCATTGAACTCGTGGATGACGCACATGATCAGTTCCCACAGGACATCCCTTCTATTTATGAAGAACAGGAAAGTTTCAACTCTCATGAGAGGTTAGACTTTGAGTCTAATTCCTTGCAAGAGTTACCACATTTCACAGGCCCATGGGAAACCAAGTCGACTTGCCTAAGAGCACCCACAGTCATGATAAGAAACGAAGATTCAATCATACCTAGGAACACAGAGGTAGTAAAGAACACTAAGGTGCAGTGCAATCTCACTTTAGAAGAGCTACTCAAAGTTAAGCCAGAAGTGTGGAAACATGTAGCCAAGAAAGTGCCTGACATAGCAAAATCGCGTTCCCAGGTAGGATCTCATAGAACAGTGCCTGAAATACCATTGGATAAGATAGGAGACATGAGTGAAGGAGAAGAAGGATATACCTATCTCCCAGTTACCCATCACGGATACACAACCAAGGCAATTTTGGACTCAGGTGCAGGAGTTGCAATTGCTACAACTTCCCTCTGGAAGCGTTGGGGCAAGCCAGCACTCTGACCGACGAGAATGAAATTGCAGATGGCCGATGGCCATATTGAGAGGCCCTTGGGATTGCTAGAAGGCATAACTCTCACTACATGTGGTGTCGAGTTCGAGCGTACATTTGCTATATGTGATTTTAGCAAAAATCATGCATATGAAATGATCTTGGGAAGACCATTTATGCGACAGTTGCAAGTGGTACAGGACTGGGGAACCAACTCCTTGTACCTGCAACACTTAGGTGTTACGACCAAAGTGAATCTCAAAGATTACTCTCATAGAGATGTCCCTCCTATCCAATGGAATCCCATCCATAGAGCCAAAGATGATACGGAATCTGTGCATTCCATAGGATCAGGATCCTCATGGATGCATGAAGACACCCACTTATGGATGTGCAAAGTGGCAGTAGAAGAAGAGAAAAGAGAAAAAGCCAGAGAGGTAGGTGCAAAAGAAACACATAGATCAATTCATGACCCAGCCTATGCACCTGTAGTCTTTCCTTACGAGGAATTTGAACCCCACGGCTGGGCAGAAATCCTAGCAACAATGGATGTAGCCATCAATGAAGAACAATGGACACCTCACTGTGACAAAGATGGATATGACATTTCAGTCTTCTCCATAGAGCCAATCATGGGAGAGGCAGTGTTAGAAGAGTGTGAACCTAGCCCTGATGCATTTGAGGATGCAAGTGACTCCGATCTAGAGTCAATCATTATGGACCCACCCTTTGCATCAGATGAAGAATACTTCTATGAAGTAGAACTTCAACCCTAGAGGCATGGAGAGCTTACAAATGATGTAAGGCTAACCACACATGTGACCCTCAAGGAGGAAGGAAAGAAAAGAAAAAATAGAGAAGTCACACCAGAAGAGGAAGAATCTTTGTTTGAGGTTCCGGAAAATTTTAAGAAGTATGAGATAGATGACAGGAGAGTCATGATCAGAATGCCTAAACGAGAGGCCCAATCAGGGGAGGCCTATGATAACAAAGAAACCACCAAGAAAATTGTGGTAGCTGTGGAAGAAGGAGATGAGAGATGCACGTACATAGGCCATGACCTGACGGAAGACGAAGAGCATGAATTGATAGCCTTGCTAAGAGAATACAGAGATGTATTCGCTTGGAGCTACAAGGATCTGAAGGGTGTTGACCCAGACATATGCTCACACACAATCCCCATGACCTCAGATGACAGACCCTCTAAGCAGAAGCCCTACACATACAATGACAACTACGCCGCCAAGATTAAAGAGGAGATAGACCGCTTGGTGGAAGCTGGGTTTATCTATGAAATTGAGCACACTGAATGGGTATCCCCCATTGTAGTGGTGCCCAAGAAGAACGGCAAATTACGAGTGTGCATTAACTTGAAGAAGGTTAACACAGCCACTATCAGAGATAATTATCCGCTTCCTATCACTGAGCATCTATTAGAAAGGGTAGCAGGCAAGGAAGTGTACAGCTTCCTAGATGGGTTTTCAGGCTACAATCAAGTAGCCATTGCTCCAGAGGATCAACATAAGACGGCTTTTGCCACGGAGTGGGAGTGGGGCATATTTGCCTTTCGGGTAATGCCATTCGGGCTTACTAATGCACCTGCTACCTTTCAAAGATTGATGTGTCACGTGTTTAAAGAGTTCTTGAGGAAGAATTTGGAAGTCTATGTTGATGATCTGTGCGCTCATTCCAACATTAGACAGACCCATATACCTGAACTCAGACAAATCTTTGATAAATGTAGAGAATATCAAGTCTGCCTGAACCCAGAAAAGTGTGTTTTCATGGTCAGGCAAGGCAAAATTCTAGGACACATAGTGTCTAAGAACGGCATATCCACTGACGAAGAGAAAGTGAGAGCCATCAGAGAACTACCTAGGCCAAAGAATGTCAAGGAAGTACATGCTTTCATCGGTCATTGTGGTTACTACCGCCGGTTTATACACATGTACGCCATCATAGCAAAGCCTTTGTATGGACTTTTGACTAACTTTGAGTGGACTGATGAATGTGAGAATTCCTTCCAGGAGCTTAAACGAAGATTATGTTCAGCACCAATCTTGACCACACCAGATTGGAACAAGCCATTCCATGTTCATGTGGATGCCTCCAATTATGCTATTGGATGTGTACTTGCACAACCTACGGGTGAAGGTAATATGGATCTCCCTATTGCCTATGCCAGTAGGCAATTGAATGCTGCTGAACGGAACTATACAACCACTGAACGAGAAGGATTAGGCATGGTGTACGCTGTTAAAATGTTTAGACACTATTTGCTTGCAAATAAGTTCAAATTTTTTACTGATCACCAAGCTCTACTGTACCTGGTAAACAAGCCGTGTAATATAGGCAGATTAGTAAGATGGTTTCTCTTACTAATGGAATATGACTTTGAGGTAGTAGTGAGGAAAGGCAGGACTCATTTGAGAGCAGACCATCTCTCTAGGCTCACATCTGGAGAGGCCCCACAAGGAGTATCAGATGACTTACCTGATGCTTACTTGTTTAATTTGGAAGTGGTGCCGCAGTGGGCCAAGCCATTAGTGCCAGTATTGACATACGGGCCTAACCACCTAGTAATAGCCACACAGGATAGAGAGGTAGTAAAAGCCCAAAAGTACCACATCGTGGCTGGAAGTATGTACAAGCACACAGATCAAGGGATCTTGGCTTGTTGTGTAGAAGAGGACAAGTACGCTAAGTGGTTGCAATTAGCACATGTAGGTGCGTTAGAGAAACACTACTCAAAACAACGAACCCTACAGACCCTGAGGAGACTAGGAGTGCATTGGCCGACTATGGAAGCTGATGTCCAGAAGTTATGCAAGGAATGCCCAATCTGCTGCATTAAACCACCTATGGAACATGCCACTCTTTATCAAGTGTCCATAGTGCCAGATTGGAGTGAACCCCTAGTATCCTTCCTGAGGACAAAAACATTCCCTCCAGACATGACTATGACGAGGCAAAGAAGTCTAGAACAAGAAGCCCTAGATTACTCACTCATTGGTGATAATCTATACAAGCGTGGAAAAGATGGTTACCTAAGACTTTGTGTTCATGAGAGTGAATATCTAAAGATCTTGGAAACTGCTCACCAAGGTGTAGCAGGAGGACACTTTGGACCAGATCGGGTGATCAAGGCAATACTATTTGCGGGCTTCTGGTGGCCGACCCTTCACATGGATGCACATAGCTATGTGAAACGGTGTGATGTGTGTCAGAGAACTCAGTATCCTATACGCAAAGATGAGATGCCACTGAAACCTATGATGGGTGGACGTGCATTCTCTAAGTGGGGAATAGACTTTGTAGGCCCTATTAATCCCCCAGCTAAGCGTTCACATGCTGAGTATATCATTGTGGCCACTGACTATCTAACTAAGTGGGTAGAGGTAAAAGCCACAACAAAGAACGATGCACAAACAACAGCTAAGTTCTTGTTTGAGAATGTGTTCACCAGGTATGGATTACCTATAGAGCTAGTCAGTGATAGAGGGACTCACTTCTTGAATGAAGTTATTGAAAATCTGCTCCAAGAATTCTTGGTAGTACATAAGAAGTCTGCCCCCTATCACCCCCAAGCTAATGGCCAGGCTGAGAGTACAAATAAGATCTTATGCAATGTACTGACGAAATTAGTGAACAATAAACGCTCTGATTAGGACAAACAGCTACACCATGCTGTTTGGGCATACTGAGTGGCCTATAAAACGATACTCCAAGCCACACCCTTTCAGATGGTGTTCGGTCAGAATGTGGTGCTACCCTTGGACTTTTTGATACCTACATTGAAAGTAGCACAAGAGCATGACTGGACAGGCCATGAACTCTCCTCTCGAATCTTTGATCTTGAACGTCTAGGCGAGACACGATTGAGAGCTGCAGCAGGAATCTATGCAGCGAAGAAGAGGCAAAAGGCATATTTTGATACACATGTGAAGGATAAGGGCTTGAAAGCAGGAGAGCTAGTCCTAGTCTACACATTGAAGCAGCATGCACGAAAATTAGAGAAAAGAGGTTATGGACCTATGATTATAAATAGGATTTCAACTAGTGGGGCAGTACAACTAGCCACTTTGGAAGGCGATATTCTCCCTAGCTACATAAGCGGATGTAGAGTCAAGTTATACCAAGAACCCCTGACTAAAGAGATGTTAACTCGGCTCAACACTGCCAAGAAACGTAAAGAGGAGGAAAAACGAATTTGAGAAGAAGCACAGGCAGAGGCCTTAGAGCGCATCCGACGAATGAAATTGAGGAGGCAAGGGAGAGATCAGCCTATGATTGACACTCAAGAGTCTCCACGCTATCACATGGCCATGTGTGAGGCTTCAGGTGAACGTGCCCATAGGATAGTGGATCGACGACCTTTTGTGACCCTAGAAGTTGGACAAGGAGACAGTACAAGGACCGTAAGAGCTTTAATTGATTCAGGTGCAACCACTAGTGCACTTCGGCTTTCTTACTGCCAGGAGCTGCAATTGGAGGTAAAACCCCTAGAAGCATATCTGATAGGATTAAGAGGTGTTGAAACCCCTTGCATGGGAGAGGTGGAACTTCCCCTCTACATTCAAGAGGTCCTCATGCCAGCAAAAGTGCTAGTGTGTGAAGACGAGGATCTTACCGAACCTCTTGTCTTGGGCCAAGACTGGATCTATGATCACGCAGTCAACCTCAACCTAAGAAGTGGAATTCTTCATGCTTGGGCAGGCCAAAGCTATCTTACGATTGAATTAGAAAATCAAGCACTCAAACCAGTAGGAAGGGCACCAACTCCTGGTCTCTCCAGGAATCCACATGAAGGTAACAATGTTGTTCTTGTCCAGAGTTCTATGGTGTAGTGGAGTGTCCAGCTTACCGAAGGTACAGGAGCCAATAAGGAGTTCCCAGCTGATCCAAAGAAGATTCTAAACAGGCAGACCGAACATCACTCGACACAAAGGAGGCCGCTAATCAAGAGGCAGGAGCGCCAACCAATGCAACATGGAGTACCTCGTGGCGCGAAGCAGGTCTGGATACGCAAGGATGGAAAACCCACAACTCTAATAGCAGATTCTCGAGGAGCCAAAAAACAAGCCACACCATCAAGGAAAAAATTGAAGGAGTACCATAGGCAACCTCTTAGGAGCACCACGTCTATTTGGGTCCCTAAACGGTTAATGAAGGCTAGCCCCAATGCTAGACACATATGGGTGCCCAAGGCCTATTTACGAGCCCAAATAGCTCCAACTCTAGTTACTGGCATAATTCAACACTCACAAGTCCTCTCGACTAACAACGCAGGAACTCTACCTAAATACCACCCTAACCCACACTCAGTCAAACCGAGGAATGTCTAGAAATTGGTGCCCAAAAGGTCCCAAATCCATCACACTCTAGTGCATAAATCTCTACCTGTCTTTAGCTCTAAGAGCTACGAATCCTCTATCAAAATTTGGAGACTTAAACCATGTATCAAACCCCCTGACCCAATTTTGTAAATCCATCCACTCTGACATAGGTGCATTCTAAGTCCATTGCATAACCAAAGTATGCATCTAGAATGACACTGACCTCTAATCACCACTCACATCTATCACAAACACTTCACCTCTAACCACTAACCTTCGAGATTGTCATGTTAGTATTGTGAAGGGAACACCATTACGTCCTGTTTCCTATGCAACACTAATGTGCCTTTCTTCTTCTAGCAGATAAGCACCCGATTCCCATGGCAGCAGCAGCAGGCACGAGCTCTCAGGTAGGCACTAGCACTCAAAGCAATTGGGATACCATGCCTGTGGAGGCTCCACCGACAGCTAGGCCTGAAGAGTTTTTGAACGAGAGAAGAATTCCCATTCCGGATCCACCAAATGGCCAAACAGAAAGAGTAAAGGGGCATTCTCATTGGTTCAATGAGATGCAAGGAGACTTGGGAGACGCAGATCATATCAAGGAATCCAAGTTGGAATTCGGAGGAGTATGGTGGACATTCCAATTCTTCTCAAGAGAATTTGAAACATTACAGAATGCAGCTCCTCTTCACGATATCTGGCAAAAAGCGAGATTACAAGATTACTTTAGTGCAGCTTTGCCTAGACCGGATTTTCTGAGGTGCTACTACTTGATTGCCACACTGAAGCCGACAGGAGATAAAGATCATTTAGGCACATTCCTGGTGCCCTCTCTATCAAACCAGGAAGAAATGAAGAAGTTTGAATTGAATATTACTTTAATCAGGGAAGCCCTTCAGATGTATGGCACCCATGTACCCTCCGATCGAGATCCCTTCATACTAGAGTCGATGAAGAACAACAAAATCAAGAAGTTGAAAGAAATGTGTGCCCTCACCCCCAACATCGCCATACCACTGCGGATGTGCCTTCAACACTTCGCATTTCCAGCTCAAGACCGCTTCACCCAACCGCATAAGAAAATATGGTGTGGATTATACCTAGCAGAGACTCGAGGCTTGCCAATTAAAATGCCCATATGGATTTTGGACCAGTTATATGAAGCAGGCAAGCGAGGCGTGAGGAAGCATACCTTGAATGGCTGTTGTGCGATTACCAGGATTGTCTATAGATGCCTTGCCTATGATGTGCCGATCGCAAGGGCCCTTAAATACTCAGAACTGGAATTCTTCAAGGGGCGGAAGTCAGGGGTTCAACCTGCGAAAAGAATGTGTGGATCACTTTCACAGGTCCTGATCCCTCGTGAGGCCACAACAGAAGCTTCCCCTAGAGAAGAGGCCCAAGTAGACCCTTTCACCATCCATATCCAAGGAACACAATCAGGGGATAGGGTACAGCCCACTCCATCTGCCCCTCCACTACCCACCGATGCTAAGTTTGCATCCATGGCCACATTAGCAGAGGATCCAAATTTTGACTTTGAAAACTTCCTGCAGACTGCCCACTTATTTGATAGTGAGTTTTTTTCTGACAATGCCGGTCCCGGATCATCATCCCAAAGAGAACTGCCACAGAGTGAGGCAGGAAGGGTACATTGGGAAGATCAGGCACAACAGCCTCATGCTCAAAGCACACAGAATCAGGAAGAAGCACAGGGAAATGAACCAGAGGAGAGTGAAGAGGAAGCTCCTGCCTACACGGCACAACTCAAATGGCTCTACAAGACAATCAAGCAGGTACAGAAAAGACACAAGTTATCAGAAGAGGCAAATAGAGCACTAGTGAACCAGATGCTGCAAGCGGAGAATGTCGACCCGCATTTCGTAGAATCATTGAATCTCTTGGCGGAAACATGCGGAATAGGGGAGGCCATGAGGACCATGGTCTATCGTAATGCCCCTCCATATGACCAACGAAGGATCGATACAAGACCACGACGGGGAAAAATGATTCAAATGGAAGTCTCTACCGCACTACCTACCACAACTTCAGAAGATGTTCACATGGCCAGCCCAACTCCCAGTGAGGAACCAGATGTAAATACACAGATACCATCTCCACCATCACCTCCCATCCAGCCCTCAGAACCCTTCCTCACTAGTCTTCCTGAACAACCAGTATCCACCCATGATGAAACCATTATACACACCACTACTCATCTATCCTTCCCTTTACCTACATCCACCACTTCCACCCGATTTTCTGAACCCCATATAGGTCATCCTGCCACCGATCAAACTATAATAGGTCACCCTTCATATCTTCCAGCCCTCGGACAGCCACTTGCCACTAGCCAAACCTTAACACACCCATTTCCATCCACCAATACATTTCCTCCCTCCCAACCCCTATCCACTGTACCCCTTTTAACCCCCTCGGAATCAACCCAAGTCACCCAACCTTCATTCTGGACAAACCTTGTAAATATACTCCAACAAGTTGAGAATTATAATAAAAAGTCCCTTCCCCAACCCAACTCCCCCACATTCACGGCCACCACTAACACACCACCTACCATTCCCGTGTTCATAATTCACACTTCACACACTATCACGTCCAAACCCATGGACATTTCACCACCCACAGGAGCACCCACCACCACGGTTGTTCCAACATCATCACATTTCACTTCACTCATAGGCACATCATCCACTTTTCCCTTTCCCATTTCCCGACCCTTTGCATTTTCCACCTCTACCCCTGCATCCACATCATTTAGTAATGCACTAGATACCATGTTCGAAGCGGCCACTCTACTTAAGCAAGAATATAAGTTACTGGAAGAAAACAACACAGAGCTATGCAACCTCTCGGCTCAACTCCAGGCACGTGTCAATGCCTTGGAGCTACGTAATACAACATTACAACACGAAGTGACTGTCCTCCAATAATCGAGCGCATAGATGGAAGCCAAGTATATGGAGACAGGTAAAGCTATGGAGGAACAACTTAGAGATCAGTTGGGCCACAATGCTAGACTACAAAGAAACATGACTCTACTTCGTCGCCACTTAGCAGTGGCTCAAGAAGAAAACAGAAGGCTACAACAACAGAACCAGGAGAATCTAGAAGCAGACATCGTAAATACCCCTGGAGCACCTATAGACCCCGCCAAATTCATGGCTATTCCCTCAGCACACATTCAGCAGGCATTAGAAGAATATGCTACCCTCTTGGAGGCACACGACCAGTTAGTAGACCAGGTAACGGACCTACAAAGATCCCAAGTGCATACACCACAACCACCAACAGCTAAAGAGATGGTCAATGCTACAACCTCACCAGAGCCTGAATCATCAATAACCAATGAAGTACTGGAGCTACGACAACAGGTGGCTGACTTAAAGATTAAGCTATTACAATATGAACGACCCCCCTCTCCACCTGATCAGCCAAACGAAGAGGAGACCATTGTCATTCTGGTGGAAGAAACATTTGAAGATAATTATGAGCCACAACCTCTTCCAGGAGGCAGAATCATTGAAGAGGGACAGGATACATATGAGGAACCCCCATCGGCATGGATGAAACAGGTAGAAGAAATGGGGCGGACTCATGAAGAACGTATTTCCAACCAGATGTTGGCCATGAAGACCATTGAAAAACCATACTTCAATCAGAATACTTCAGACATCTGGCCCCTAGAAGACTGATAACTAGTTCAGAGTTACAGTATAAACCATATTTTGTACTGCTGGCTGACTATAATGCTGAAATCAAACGCCTCACCAACAAATACCCCACCTTCGCAACTCAGTTTGAACCAGAGGATATCCTAGAGGCAACCAAAAAGGGGGCCATATTCCAACCTATCTGGAGGCAGAAATTACTGGAAACATATCCGGAAATGCTACGGACATGGGACCATGCTCCCATGCATTTAAATTATAACCCTTGCTTTGGGCCAGTTCAAAGAAGGAGATCATGGAAAGCATTCGCCATCAAGGTTCAGAACAATGCAAATTGTAAACAATGGCTAAATTATCCCTCCATTGCATCCCCAACAGGCACACCTACAGTAGTATATATGATGGTTACTATCAGACATTGGCTTCCACGCCTCCACCCCATGCCAGATGTATCTGCCCAGATGATGCTCAAAATATTGGATATGATGTAGGTAGTGCTTAAAACGTTCCGCAATGTATGTCACATTCTGCCTCCGATTCCCGGGTTCGTTAATGGTAATTATGACCTACTATATGATATGAGCACAACCCCGAGCATACGAGTTGCTTATGCATGGCACGCACGAATCAGATATCTCCCTGCCTGCTACAAGCAAACTTTTGATGATATGTTCACCACGAGGTTCTGGGAGGCACACTCAGAGGTGTTCGCGCCACGGCCCACTCATTTGCTACAGCTCTTCGCATGCGAACAAACAATGCATTCAGAGCTCTAGACAATGCCACAACCGAACGTACCGGGAGCAGTCAATTGGGATGCCCTTTAGAGAGACCTGATCAGCGGGCTCAAAGAACATGACTTGGCAACCGACATTCTCCAGAACTACATTGACCAAACCGCAGAGCAAAGGTCTGTCAGAGGCGACAGATCCTAGGGGGGGAGAGTGTTGGCAGATGAAGCAAGTACGAGCATACATGCAGATCTAGCACTAAGGCAACCCATTAAATTTTTTCCAAAACTTACACCATGTTAAAAGTGATTCTCATCACTAAAAACCCTTGTAAATATTGTTTCACCTTTTTGTAGCTCCATTTTGTACAAGCCGAGGAGTCCTCGAGCTTGGGGAGCCTTAGAAGTAGTGGCCTGCCAATTTTCATATTTTTTAGATCTCGTTTGAGCCCTCGAATAAGCCCTAGAACCTAATTTTTAACTAGGCCGGACACTAGGTCTGGACAGGGCCAAAGCTAGTCAGAACTATAAATAGAGCTAGAGAGCTCATTTTTGGGGTAGCTTCTTGTAGTTTTGAGCTTGTATGAGAATTTGGTTGCAATAGAAGTGATTCCATTGTCTTACTCTCTTTGTTCTTGATGTGTGTGTGCGTGTGTGTGTGTATGTGTGTGCATGTTAGTGTGCTTCGCACTCACACATTTTTGCCTTCACTTGCTCGAGGTCTTCATACCATCCTCATGTCTTCCCGGATTGACATTAAAGGAGGTGCTACTGATCACTGAGCTACAATCTTCATATCCGCCGAACCTCTCTGCGGATTGACAATTACGAGGTGGAGCTCCTCACGGTGGTACTTTCCATTGTGCTAGTGACACCAAATTGGGTGCCGTTGTTAGGGTCGATCTCTAGGTTGAGCGTGTGATGGTAAGTGTGTTGAAGAAAATCATTGGAAGGTAAATTTTCTTTGTTGTTTTGTTGTTTGTAGTTAGTTTTTGCACACTTTCACTCCACTATTCCTCTAGTGTCATTCTCTATCATTATCTCAAAATCCAAAAAAATACCAAAAATCAGTCATATTCCCTCTTTCTCTCCTATTTCCCTCATTTGTGTGCGTGCAAAAGTGAGAGAGAGACTTTGTAGGTGTGTGTTCATGTTTTCTGGTGTACTAATCTTGCAAGGCAGCCTTTGGACACCATAGATTTGCAGGAAGCACACGTAAGAACTCCATTTCTCTCTCAAAAATTTTCATTGAGGTTGACCATCATGACTCTCAGACTAAGGTATGAATTTGGAGAAACTTTAGTTTTTTGAAATTGCATCATTTTCTGACCATCGCGATGATGACACATCATCGCGACTACGTTTGACCATCGCGACGATCAATGATCGTCGTGGTGATTGGCGCACACCATGGCAATGGTGACTCACCATCATGCGATGATGTTTCACAATCATGATCCTGATTGGCAGTTGTGGATTGATCATTGCGATCGTGCTTGACCATCGTGGCCTTGACCGTCATCATCTGACCATCATGAGCTGACCATCCAATTATCAGTGATCATCATAGCTTGACCATCGTGACTTGTTTATCGCGATCCTGGTTGACCCTCGTGACTTGACAGTCACGATTGTGTCTGATTATCGTGATCTCTGACCATTGTGGGTGTCACACCATTGCGACGGTGACACACCATCGTGATTTTGTCTGACCATCACGAGTATCAGGCAAAATGCCAAACTTAGTGTTTTTCAAATATTTTTAAATTTTTGGGGTATCTTTTGGCCATTAGCTGTGAATCCTTGTGTTTGTGGCATAGGGCAAGGGGAGACGTAGACAAGTACCTCGAATTCTTGAGCAAAGCCAAAACTGCCACTTCTTAAGTTCAGGAGAACATGGTAAGTGGAATTTCCATTTCTTTATTTTTTGACAATTTCCTTGATCAAAAATACATTGTGATAAATGGAGTGCCTTAGGACTCCTAGAATTGCAAGGATTTGCCCTGGCTTATTGAGTAAGAAGCGGTCAACGAGGGAAAAACCAAATGGGTATAGGGATCAAGCCCAAAGGAATTTTGTGATTTGAATAAGCAATGCTCAAATAAAATAAAATCAAAGATATTAAATCGATTCCTTGCGATAAATTTGAACATGACAAGAACCTCTAAAGAAAACGAACAAAGAACTAAGTGATTGACCTAATCAAAGGGGTGTGCACAATGAGGTGAGATTAGGATTAATGAACTTGAGATTTGGAAAATACTTAGGGAAAAGCGATAAACGGAGTGTTCGCTCTTCTGAGGCTATAGTGAGAGCTACACCACGGTCGTGGGCTCAACAACTAGGCAATTACCCATATGAGGTTAGTTCAGACACAAGTGACTCGGATATGTCTTTCAACACGGGTAGACCAGGGGTGTTGTTTAATGTAGCCCATCTAAAGAAGATAGAGGGACCCTACAAGACTCAATTGGAGTATATCCATACTAATAGATGAGATGCCCCGGTATATGAGGATGGCCTTCATAGGTCAGTAATTCAACTACATAACCCCGACCAACCTATGGGATCGGAACATCCAACCGTGAAGTTTAAAAATGAGGCTTACATAGACAAAGAAGGGACCATGTATATCATTGCAATTAGGGCCGACTCAATGAATGAACTAGGTGAGATGGTAGAAACTGTGGACATAGATGTAGAAGGACACGGTAAACAGATTGAGGGACCTAGAACACCGAGAGGAAAGTCTGTACTAACGAGGGTGATAAATCCTAAGTGGATGCCCCAAGACAATAGGAGTATAGAATTGTTTTGGAACAAGGAGACCGATGAATCCTTTTGGAGATATAAGCCAGAGCATCCTACTGTTGCAGGAGCAAACATGATTTATGAACTAAAGGACCCAGAGGTTCCAGGGAAGGTTGTATACATAGATGACACCTTTGAATGAGTGTATAAGGTTACAAAACATGGTCGTCATGCGTATACTTGCGATATTCTCCCTAGCTACATAAGCGGATGTAGAGTCAAGTTATACGTGGAACCCCTGACTAAAGAGATGTTAACTCGGCTCAACACTGCCAAGAAACGTAAAGAGGAGGAAAAACGAATTCGAGAAGAAGCACAGGTAGAGGCCTTAGAGCGCATCCGACGAATGAAATTGAGGAGGCAAGGGAGAGATCAGCCTATGATTGACACTCAAGAGTCTCCAGGCTATCACATGGCCATGTGTGAGGCTTCAGGTGAACGTGCCCATAGGATAGTGGATCGACGACCTTTTGTGACCCTAGAAGTTGGACAAGGAGACAGTACAAGGACCGTAAGAGCTTTAATTGATTCAGGTGCAACCACTAGTGCACTTCGGCTTTCTTACTGCCAGCAGCTGCAATTGGAGGTAAAACCCCTAGAAGCATATCTGATAGGATTAGGAGGTGTTGAAACCCGTTGCATGGGAGAGGTGGAACTTCCCCTCTACATTCAAGAGGTCCTCATGCCAGCAAAAGTGCTAGTGTGTGAAGACGAGGATCTTACCGAACCTCTTGTCTTAGGCCAAGACTGGATCTATGATCACGCAGTCAACCTCAACCTAAATAGTGGAATTCTTCAGGCTTGGGCAGGCCAAAGCTATCTTACGATTGAATTAGAAAATCAAGCACTCAAACCAGTAGGAAGGGCACCAACTCCTAGTCTCTCCAGGAATCCACATGAAGGTAACAATGCTGTTCTTGTCCACAGTTCTATGGTGCAGAGGAGTGTCCAACTTACCGAAGGTACAGGAGCCAATAAGGAGTTCCCAGCTGATCCAAAGAAGATTCTAAACAGGCAAACCGAATATCACTCGACACGAAGGAGGCCACTGATCAAGAGGCAGGAGCGCCAACCAGTGCAACATGGAGTACCTCGTGGCACGAAGCAGATCTGGATACGCAAGGATGGAAAACCCACAACTCTAATAGCAGATTCTCGAGGAGCCAAAAAACAAGCCACACCATCAAGGACAAAATTGAAGGAGTACCCTAGGCAACCTCCTAGGAGCACCACGTCTATTTGGGTCCCTAAACGGTTAATGAAGGCTAGCCCCAATGCTAGACACATATGGGTGCCCAAGGCCTGTTTACGAGCCCAAATAGCTCCAACTCTAGTTACTGGCATAATTCAACACTCACAAGTCCTCTCGACTAACAACGCAGGAACTCTACCTGAATACCACCGTGACCCACACTCAGTCAAACCGAGGAATGTCTGGAAATGGGTGCCCAAAAGGTCCCAAATCCATCACACTCTAGTTCATAAATCTCTACCTGTCTTTAGCTCTAAGAGCAGGCGCATTCTGAGTCCATTGCATAACCAAAGTATGCATCTAGAATGACACTGACCTCTAATCACCACTCACATCTATCACAAACACTTCACCTCTAACCACTAACCTTCGGGATTGTCATGTTAGTATTGTGAAGGGAACACCATTACATCCTGTGTCCTATGCAACACTAATGTGCCTTTCTTCTTCTAGCAGATAAGCACCCGATTCCCATGGCAGCAGCAGCAGGCACGAGCTCTCAGGCAGGCACTAGCACTCAAAGCAATTGGGATACCTGTTGGAGTTAGACGTCTGCGGAAGCACGCGAACAGCACAAGGAAGAAGAAGAAGCTTGGAGCACAACACACAAGACTGAATGTATTACTAGAGAATGTACAAAGATAAGTAGCCCATTAGGGCAATAGGCGTATATACAAGCCGGGGGAAAAAAACCTCCTAAAGAGGGAAAAAAGTGCCCTGGCGGTCCTAGAGTGTTCACACACATCACTACCTAAATATATCAACAAATCCCCCCTGGGAGTGATGCGGTGAACAAGGAGCTGGCACTCATGTATAAGGAAGTGCCGAGCTATGTGGAAATCACTCCACAAAAGGAAGTAAGCCCAAAGCTTTGCGGAAAGCTTCAAACTTCTCCCTAGGCAGAGCCTTCGTGAAAAGGTCTGCAATGTTCTCCTGCGTGGGCACATATGCCAAGCTGATCTCCCCAGCAGAGAACCTCTCCCTGACATAGTGATAATGCACCTCAATGTGCTTAGTGCGAGCATGGAACACAGGGTTCCTCGCAACTGCCAATGCGCTCTGACTGTCAGTGAAGATGGTGGTGGCAGAAGACTGGCCAACACCCAAATCATCCATAAGGCGTCTGAGCCACACACACTCAACAGTCGCTGTGAAAGCTGCCCTATACTCAGCCTCACAACTGGAAGTGGCCACAGTAGGCTGCTTCTTGCTCAACCAAGATATACATGAGCTACCAAGCATGAAGCAAAAACCACTGGTGGACACACGAGTGTCATAGCAACCAGCCCAATCTGAGTCAGAAAAAGCATGCAAACCTGGCGGTAGTGATCCCCCCTTGGGATAAAACAACCCAAGTAGCCGAGTACCACTCAAGTAGCAAAAGATGCGCTTAACCGCTTTCCAATGCGTGACTCCTGGGCAATGCATAAACCTGCTCATCTGTGAGACAGCAAACTGAATATCTGGCCGAGTAATGCATAAGTAAATCAAGAATCCAACAGCCTGCTGATAGAGAATAGCATCAAATGCATCTCCAGCATCATGAAGACTCAATCGTAAACCTGTCTCCATAGGAGTGGCAATAGGCTTACAGTCTTCAAGGCCAAAACGCTGCAATAATGTGCCAATATATTTCGTTTGACACAAAGCCATTCCACCATCAACTTGCATAAACTGAATGCCCAAATAGTGATGCAAATGCCCCAAATCAGACATCTCAAATGAGGCATGCAAATCAGCCTTGAAATCAGCAATATGCTTCTCAAGAGGACCAGTGAGCAGCATGTCGTCTACATAGACAACAATGATCAAAAGCACATCATTAGCACGCTTAACATATAAGGTGCTTTCAGTTGGACTGTTCTCAAAACCATGTGCAATCAGATAGGCATGTATTTTCTCATACCAAGCACGTGGTGCTTGCTTTAAACCATATAACGCCTTCTTTAACCTGCACACCTGGTTTTCATGCCCTTTCTGCACAAAGCCACAGGGCTGAAAAACATACACTTCTTCATGCAAGTCACCATTCAGAAATGCTGTTTTAATGTCCAACTGATGTACATTCCAACCATGATGAGCTGCAAGTGCACAAATGCTCCGAACAGTAGTCATACGGCATGTAGGTGCAAAGGTCTCATCAAAATCAATGCCTCTTTCCTGCGCATAACCCTTTGCAACAAGCCTAGCCTTATACCTGTCAACTGTACCATCAGGTTTACGCTTCAGCTTGTATACCCACTTAGTGCCAATGGCCTTCTTGTTAGGAGGCAAGTCACATAAAGACCATGTACCATTCTTCATTATAGCATCATATTCAGATTGCATAGCAGCCATCCAATTTTCTGAATTTTGTGCTTCATCAAAAGAAACAAGCTCATTCTCATCACAGAGACTAGATGCATCCATAGCATAGCAATCTAATGCAAAGGAGGTACTATGAGAGCCTGAACGAGTACGATATGACAAAGGTGCATCTAATTTGCTGTCACGCAAAGTCTGCACCAGCCATTTTGGCATAGTTTTTGCCTGTTCAATATCAGCTCTCTCATCAACAAGTGCATCATGTAAATCTTCATCAGAAATGGAATGATATGCATCATCATATGAAACCTGCAAAGGCTGAGAAGTTGCCTCATTAGGACCAGCGCTAGCCTGTCCACCTGTAAAAAGAGGCATCAAAGTATCATACATGTCTTTGGAGCTAACAGATGTCTCCTTAGTACATGAAAGCAATGGCTCAATAGCATCTTCCACAAAGACAACATCACGGCTAACCAGAATGCGTTTAGTCTGTGGATGATACAGATGATAGCCTTTACTTTCAGAACTGTACCCAACAAAAATACATTTTACTGCCTTATCATCCAATTTTCTGCGATGTTGTTCAGGCACTAATGCATATGCCAAACAACCAAAAACATGCAGATGAGCAACAGATGTCTTGCGGTCATGCCAAGCCTCATATGGAGTAATAGACTGCAACGCTTTGGTAGGACACCTGTTCAGTACATATGCTGCACACATGACAGCCTCAAGCCAAAAACTATGTGGTAAAGCCTGACTTTTGACCATGCACCTGGCCATCTCCATGAGTGACCTGTTCTTTCGTTCAGCAACTCCATTCTGTTGAGGTGTATACGGCATTGTACACTGGTGTTTTATCCCACGTTCAGCCAGAAATGCATTAAAATCAGAAGACATATATTCCCCCCCTCGATCAGAACGGAGGGTGCCCATTTTACATGCTAACAGATTTTCAGCTAAAACCAAAAACTGTTTGAAGCACATGAACACTTCGGACTTTGCTTTGAGTGGATATACCCATGCATGCCTGGAAAAATCATCAATGAAAGTCACGAAGTAAAGGTAATTTCCAAAAGAGGGTGTCTGCATAGGACCACAGACATCACTATGTACAAGCTGCAATTTCTGCATAGCCCGAACTGAACCATCTTTTGGAAAGGAAGAACGCTGCATTTTGCCCAAAATACAGCCTTCACAAACATGTTTTCCAGGTGCCTCAAGTTTGGGCAAAGAGGACACCATTTCAGATTTCTGCAGGCATAACAAACTAGCAAAATTCAGATGACCAAAGCGTGCATGCCAAAGCTTTGCATCTGACATAGCCTGAGAATCATGAACTGCACATGCCGAATCATTCACAGATCTTTCATAGTCTATGAGCTTATACAGCCCACGACATAAAATGCCAGAAGCAATAATCACATCGCCATTTGAGAGATCATGGACTGTACACCTGTCATCAACGAATTTCACAACCAAGCCAATCTTGGCTAATGCAGAAACTGATAACAGGTTCTTTCTGATCCCTGGCACAAATAAAGCATCTGACAAAGTGAAAGAACTACCATCAACAGTAGTCTGAATGATCTTACCAACTCCCATAACAGGATAAGAGGAGTTATTGGCGCATGTGACAGTATTCCCTGTAGGGGCAGACTCGAGTGAAGAGAAGAAGCTGCGCTGCGAGGTAATATGTTTGGTCGCCCCACTGTCAAAGTACCAAACATCTGAGTCTACTGCAGACATGCACTGATCATGAGAAGATGGGTCATAACTGCTGACAGTAGTAAACGCCCATTCTTCTTCCTGCACAAGATTTGTAGACTCTGTTTTTGGTGTAGAGGCCTCTGCAACAACCATTCCAGCCTCTTTCTTCTTTGCCTCTTTAGCAGCCAATTTTGCACAGTTCTTTATAATATGATCATTTCCTTTACAGTACTTGCAGAACAATTTCTGCTTTTCTGATTTCTTCTCATCTTTATCCTGGTTCTTCGATTGTGCAGCATTTGCAGATTTCTGCTTACTAGTAGAAGAGCTCCATTTTCCTTTGCCCTTCTGACTAGCCAAGAAAGCTTGATCTGCAACACGCATAATGGACCTGTTCTGCCTGGACCGATCTTCCTGCAACAGAACAGAGACTAATTCCTCAAATGACAAGGCATTCAGATTGCCATTCATCATCAATCGAAGAGTAGAGGCAAAACTCTGATATGAATCAAGAAGGCCATTCAGAACGGTCTCCACAAGTGAGCTATCTGGTATAACCTCATCAGCAGAAATCAATTGTTCCTTCAGGTCTTTGATCTTTGTAATAAAACTCTCCATCGAATCACCTTCATTCATGTGCTCACTCTCCAACTGTTTTCGGAGGTAAGCAACACGAGCCTCATTCCTAGCCTGGTACAAAGTGGTAAGTGTATCCCAAGCATCCTTTGCTGTTCTACAAGAGCGAATGTGAGGAATAATGGCACGTTTGACAGACAAAGCTATCAATGCATGTGCCTGGGCATCTCTGCCATCCCAACGAATCTTCTCTGCAGTAGGTGCAACAGAAACAGCAGCACGAACAGGAATCTCCGGAATATCATCTTCGACACCATCTTCATCAGCTCCAACACCTGTATTTGCAGTACCTGTCGTTATAGGTGTAACAGGACGTCTTTCAACACCCTGCACAATGTTCCACAATCCTTTTGCAACCAGTACATGTCGCATCATATAAGCCCATAATGGGTAGTTGGTACCATCCAACTTATCCTCAACAGCCAACATACGGAATACATCACTGCTTTCAGCCATGGCCGGTGACTAAAATACCTTGATGCAGAAAATTGACTGTATCTCAAAAAGTTGAACAGAACTGCCCAGACGAGTTCTGCTAGACCTGTAGCAGACTTCGAGACGCTTAAACTGGCGAACAGAAACTGCTATATACCTTTGGCACAAAAGGACAAAATAGCCTGCACAAGCACTGCGATAGTGCGTTCGGAGGCCGAAATGAGCTCAGATCGTGATTTCGGCACCACAAAGCAATGCAGTTTTGATCTCAGAAACACCCTGAGTATGCTCACCAAATTTTGTGCGAATCTGAGACTGCAAACGGAGGAGTGTCGACGACGCCCTAGAAGAAGCAACGACCTGCTCTGATACCAATTGTTGGAGTTAGACGTCTGCGGAAGCACGCGAACAACACAAGTAAGAAGAAGAAGCTTGGAGCACAACACACAAGACTGAATGTATTACTAGAGAATGTACAAAGATAAGTAGCCCATTAGGGCAATAGGCGTATATACAAGCCGGGGGAAAAAAACCTCCTAAAGAGGGAAAAAAGTGCCCGGCGGTCCTAGAGTGTTCACACACATCACTACCTAAATATATCAACAATACCATGCCTGTGGAGGCTCCACCGACAGCTAGGCCTGAAGAGTTTTTGAACGTGAGAAGAATTCCCATTCCGGATCCACCAAATGGCCTAACAGAAAGAGTAAAGGGGCATTCTCATTGGTTCAATGAGATGCCAGGAGACTTGGGAGATGCAGATCATATCTGGGAATCCAAGTTGGAATTCGGAGGAGTATGGTGGACATTCCAATTCTTGTCAAGAGAATTTGAAACATTATAGAATGCAGCTCCTCTTCAGGATATCTGGCAAAAAGCGGGATTGCAAGATTACTTTAGTGCAGCTTTGCCTAGACCGGATTTTCTCAGGTGCTACTACTTGATTGCCACACTGAAGCTGACAGGAGATAAAGATCATTCAGGCACATTCCTGGTGCCCTCTCTATCAAACGAGGAAGAAATGAAGAAGTTTGAATTGAATATTACTTTAATCAGGGAAGCCCTTCAGATGTATGGCACCCATGTACCCTCCGATCGAGATCCCTTGATACCAGAGTCGATGAAGAACAACAAAATCAAGAAGTTGAAAGAAATGTGTGCCCTCACCCCCAACATCGCCATACCACTGCGGATGTGCCTTCAACACTTCGCATTTCCAGCTCAAGACCGCTTCACCCAACCGCATAAGAAAATATGGTATGGATTATACCTAGCAGAGACTGGAGGCTTGCCAATTAAAATGTCTGTATGGATTCTGGACCAGTTATATGAAGCAAGCAAGCGAGGCGTGAGGAAGCATACCTTGAATGGCTGATGTGCGAATACCAGGATTATCTATAGATGCCTTGCCTATGATGTGCCGATCGCAAGGGCCCTTAAATACTCACAACTGGAATTCTTCAAGGGGCGGAAGTCAGGGGTTCAACCTGCGAAAAGAATGCGTGGATCACTTTCACAAGTCCTGATCCCTCGTGAGGCCACAACAGAAGCTTCCCCTAGAGAAAAGGCCCAAGTAGACCCTTTCACCATCGATCTCCAAGGAACACAATCAGGGGATAGGGTACAACCCACTCCATCTACCCCTCCACTACCCACCGATGCTGAGTTTGCATCCATGGCCACATTAGCAGAGGATCCAAATTTTGACTTTGAAAACTTCCTGCAGACTGCCCACTTACCTGATAGTGAGTGTTTTTCTGACAATGCCGGTCCCGGATCATCATCCCAAAGAGAACAGCCACAGAGTGAGGCAAGAAGGGTACATTGGGAAGATCAGGCACAACAACCTCATGTTCAAAGCACACAGAATCAGAAAGAAGCACGGGGAAATGAACCAGAGGAGAGTGAAGAGGAAGCTCCTGCCTACACGGCACAACTCAAATGGCTCTACAAGACAATCAAGCAGGTACAGAAAAGACACAAGTTATCAGAAGAGGCAAATAGAGCACTAGTGAACTAGATGCTGCAAGCGGAGAATGTCGATCCGCATTTCGTAGAATCATTGAATCTCTTGGCGGAAACATGCGGAATAGGGGAGGCCATGAGGACCATGGTCTATCGTAATGCCCCTCCATATGACCAACGAAGGATCGATACAAGACCACGATGGGGAAAAATGATTCAAATGGAAGTCTCTACTGCACTGCCTACCACAACTTCAGAAGATGTTCACATGGCCAGCCCAACTCCTAGTGAGGAACCAGATGTAAATACACAGATACCAACTCCACCATCACCTCCCATCCAGCCCTCAGAACCCTTCCCCACTAGTCTTCCTGAACAACCAGTATCCACCCACGATGAGACCATTATATACACCACTACTCATCTATCCTTCCCTTTACCTACATCCACCACTTCCACCCGATTTTCTGAACCCCATATAGGTCATCCTGCCATCGATCAAACTATAATAGGTGCCCTCGGACAGCCACTTGCCAGTAGCCAAACCTTAACATACCCATTTCCATCCACCAATACATTTCCTCCCTCCCAACCCCTATCCACTGTACACCTTTTAACCCCCTCGGAATCAACCCAAGTCACCCAACCTTCATTCTGGACAAACCTTGTAAATATACTCCAACAAGTTGAGAATTATAATAAAAAGTCCCTTCCCCAACCCAACTCCCCCACATTCACGGCCACCACTAACACACCACCTACCATTCCCGTGTTCACAATTCACACTTCACACACTATCACGTCCGAACCCATGGAAATTTCACCACCCACAGGAGCACCCACCACCATGGTTGTTCCAACATCATCACATCATCCACTTTTCCCTTTCCTATTTCCCGACCCTGTGCATTTTCCACCTCTACCCCTGCATCCACATCATTTAGTAATGCACTAGACACCATGTTCGAAGCGGCCACTCTACTTAAGTAAGAATATAAGTTACTGGAAGAAAACAACACAGAGCTATGCAACCTCTCGGCTCAACTCCAGGCATGTGTCAATTCCTTGGAGCTAAGTAATACAGCATTACAACACGAAGTGACTGTCCTCCAACAATCGAATGCAGAGATGGAAGCCAAGTATATGGAGACAGGTAAAGCTATGGAGGAACAACTCAGATATCAGTTGGGCCGCAATGCTAGCCTCTACAAAGAAACATGACTCTACTTCGTCGCCACTTAGCAGCGGCTCAAGAAGAAAACAGAAGGCTACAGCAACAGAACCAGGAGAATCTAGAAGCAGCCATGGAAAATAACCCTGGAGCACCTATAGACCCCGCCAAATTCATGGCTATTCCCTCAGCACACATTCAGCAGGCATTAGAAGAATATGCTACCCTCTTGGAGGCACACGACCAGTTAGTAGACCAGGTAAAGGACCTACAAAGATCCCAAGTGCATACACCACAACCACCAACAGCTAAAGAGATGGTCAATGCTGCAACCTCACCAGAGCCTGAATCATCAATAACCAATGAAGTACTGGAGCTACAACAACAGGTGGCTGAATTAAAGATTAAGCTATTACAATATGAACGACCCCCCTCTCCACCTGATCAACCAAACGAAGAGGAGACCATTGTCATTCCGGTGGAAGAAACATTTGAAGATAATTATGAGCCACAACCTCTTCCAAGAGGCAGAATCACTGAAGAGGGACAGGATACATATGAGGAACCCCCATCGGCATGGATGAAACAGGTAGAAGAAATGGGGCGGACTCATGAAGAACGTATTTCCAACCAGATGTTGGCCATGAAGACCATTGAAGAAACCATACTTCAATCAGAATACTTCAGACATCTGGCCCCTAGAAGACTGATAACAAGTTCAGAGTTACAGTATAAACCATATTTTGTACTGCTGGCTGACTATAATGCTGAAATCAAACGCCTCACCAACAAATACCCCACCTTCGCAACTCAGTTCGAACCAGAGGATATCCCAGAGGCAGCCAAAAAGGGGGCCATATTCCAACCTATCTGGAGGCAAAAATTATTGGAAACATATTCGAAAATGCTATGGACATGGGACCATGCTCCCATGCATTTAAAATATAACCCTTGCTTTGGGCCAGTTCAAAGAAGGAGATCATGGAAAGCATTCGCCATCAAGGTTCAGAACAATGCAAATTGTAAACAATGGCTAAATTATCCCTCCATTGCACTCCCAACAGGCACACCTACAGTAGCATATATGATGGCTACTATCAGACATTGGCTTCCACGCCTCCACCCCATGCGAGACGTAGCTGCCCAGATGATGCTCAAAATATTGGATATGATGCAGGTAGTGCTTAAAACCTTCCGCAATGTATGTCACATTCAGCCTCCGATTCCCGAGTTCGTTAATGGTAATTATGACCTACTATATGATATGAGCACAACCCCGAGCATACGAGTTGCTTATGCATGGCACGCACGAATCAGATATCTCCCTGCCTGCTACAAGCAAACTTTTGATGATATGTTCACCACGGGGTTTTGGGAGGCACACTCAGAGGTGTTCGTGCCACGGCCCACTCATTTGCTACAGCTCTTCGCATGCAAACAAACGATGCATTCATAGCTCTACACAATGCCACAACCGAACATACCGGGAGCAGTCAATTGGGATGCCCTTCAGAGAGACCTAATCAGCGGGCTACGGATCAAAGAACATGACTTGGCAGCCGACATTCTCCAGAACTACATTGACCAAACCGCAGAGCAAAGGTATGTCAGAGGCGACAGACCGGGGTAGAGTGTTGGCAGATGAAGCAAGTACGAGCATACATGCAGATCTAGCACTAAGGCAACCCATTAAATTTTTCCAAACCTTACACCATGTTAAAAGTGATTCTCATCACTAAAAACCCTTGTAAATATTGTTTCACCTTTTTGTAGCTCCATTTTGTACAAGCCGAGGAGTCCTCGAGCTTGGGGAGCCTTAGAAGTAGTGGCCTGTCAATTTTCATATTTTTTAAGATCTCGTTTGAGCCCTCGAATAAGCCCTGGAACCTAATTTTTAACTAGGCCGGACACTAGGTCTGGACAGGGCCAAAGCTAGTCAAAAACTATAAATAGAGCTAGAGAGCTCATTTTTGGGCTAGCTTCTTGTAGTTTTGAGCTTGTATGAGAATTTGGTTGCAATAGAAGTGATTCCATTGTCTTACTCTCTTTGTTCTTGCTGTGTGTGCACGTGTGTGTGTATGTGTGTGCATGTTAGTGTGCTTCGCACTCACACATGTGTGCCTTCACTTGCTCGAGGTCTTCATACCATCCTCATGTCTTCCCAGATTGACATTAAAGGAGGTGCTACTCATCACTGAGCTACATATTGCCACTCCTATTGGAGCACGTTTGCAGTTGAGTCTTCATGATGCTGGACATGCATTTGATGTTGTTCTCTATCAGCAGAATATTGGATGCTTGATTTACTTATGCATTACTCGGCCACACATTCAGTTTGTTGTCTCACAAATGAACATGTTTATTCAGTGCCCAGGATTCAAGTATTGACAAGAGGTTAAGTGCATCTTTTGCTACTTGAGTGGTATGAGACTACTTGGATTGTTTTATCAGAAGGGGGGATCACTACCACCAAATTTACATGCTTTTTTTACTCTGACTGGGCTGGTTGCTATGACACTCATGTGGCCACCAATGTTTTTTGATTCATGCTTGGTAGTTCATGCATATCTTGGTTGATCAAGAAGCAACCGACTCTGGCCACTTCTAGTTGTGAGGCTAAGTATAGGGCAGCCTTCATAGTGACTGTTGAGTGTGTGCGGCTCAGACTCCTTATGGTTGATTTGGGTGTTGTTCATCCTTCTACCACCATCATCTTCACTAATAGTTAGAGTGAATTGGAAGTTGCAAGGAACCCTGTGTTCCATGCTCGCACTAAAAACATTGAGATGAACTATCATTATGTCAAGGAGAGTTTCTTTGCTGGAGAGCTTAGTTTGGCATATGTGCCCACACATGAGAACATTGTAGAACTTTTCACAAAGGGCATACCTAGGGAGAAGTTTGAAGCTTTCCACAAAGCTTTGGGCTTACTTCCTTTTGTAGATTAATTCCACATAGCTTGGCACTTCTTTATGCATGAGTGCTAGCTCCTTGTTCAGTGCATCACTCCTAGGGGGGATTTGTTGATATATTTAGGTAGTGATGTGTGTGAACACACTAGGACCACCGGGGCATTTTTTTCCCTCGGCTTGTATATACGACTATAACCCTAACATTGCACTTATCATTGTACATTCTATTGGTTATACATTCAGTATCATGTGTTATGATCCAAGATTCTTCTTCTTCCTTGTGATGTTTGTGTGCTTCTACAGACCTCAAACTCCAATAGATGAAGAGATGGATAAAACTAAGAAGTAGACAAGAAGTGAGATGAGATGTTGGTAGGAGATTTAGTGCTTCAAGTGAACTGATTATTGGAGGAGACTTCCAACTATGGAGGAGAAAAGTGAGGAGATGAGAAAGAGTAGAAATAGGTGAGGGAAACTTGAGAAGAAACATTAAGTTGTATGCGAGAGTGATAGGAATTGTTGAATGAGCTTATGAGTAAAAATAGATGAGTTTAGAAAATTGTCAAAGAGACAAGTTGTCGAGATCTAATGAGAGAAGATCATATCAAGTGAAGGTGATAAACAAAGAAGGTATGAAGTGATGATTGAGGGGGTTATATGAGAATTGAACAAGTCAAAGGTGAGAGAAAAAAATGGAGAATGAATAGAAGTAGAGGGGAGAGCTAGTTTAAGGAGTGAAAAGTTTGAGAATTGGAAAAGTTGAGAGATTATATAAAAAAAAAAGATGTAGAGAGAAAAAAAAGGATTTAGGATAGTGTATATGAATGACATTGCAAGTTTGAGATGTGAGGATGGATGGATTGAGTTGTGTTATAAACATAGGAGATGAAGTGACACTTTTTAAGTTTTCCAATTGATGATATGGTTAGTATGTAGAGGTCTTAAGAGAAAGAGTTGACTATAGAATGTAGTGGATGAATTTTAGCAAGAGTCACGATAGAGAGATGTATGTTTCATCAAGATGTCCATGGGGGTATATATATGCATGTGATGTGTTTGGATGCTTGGGAAACAAAGCTCTTTCTTTTGTTTCATAATTCTTGGGATTTTGGAATCAAAAAAAAAAACTATCCTGTATATGTATGTTTCGTTGGTATGCTACGTTGGGCTAGTAGGTGGGTGGAGCAACCTTGGTCAGGTGATCGAGGCCACAAGCTGATGCTATCTTTATCGTAGGCCCGACCTATATGTTGTGGCATGCCTATGTGGGTCAATAGGTGGATGGATTCACTTTGGTCAGGTGGTCAACGCCATGACTTAACATCGGTTTCACATAGGGCTAGTATTGTCTATCGTGTGCTACATCCAATTGATAAATGGGTGGAACAAACTTGGCTAGTTGGTCAATGCCTCGAGTAGCATCGAGCTTTGGCATAGGCTGAATTGTGTGAATACATAAATAATAAATAAACAGAAAGAAAAAAAAGAAAAGTTTTCCTCTCGTGAGGGGATAGAAGAGGAGAGGGTATGATGCTTGGATGGGAATATATATATGTGTCATGGGGATATAGGTTGATGTGGAATTGTGATGAAGCATGTCAAATCAAAGCTCAAAGCTCCACTGAAATTTGGCTTGCTACATGTCTATAGAAAATGTCGGCTCAATAGATCTAATCATGGTAGTCGTATTGGTCACATTGATGATCGAAAGTTTTTTTCAAATGAACAAAGAGTAGAATCGAGATGTTCTTGTGGATATGCATACATGGTCAAACATCTTCAAAAAGAGATACATCAACTATGGAACATTGAAAAATTTGAGTCATTTGATTAAAAAATGGAGAGTGCAGTAGAGAAAAAGAAAAGTGGGAAAAGAAAATGTAAGTGGAAAGAGAATGGGAAACATGAGGGAGATACAACAGCTAGAAAAAGAAGATGTGGATCATGGGGAAGTTGGATATGACGATTTGAGAGATACATACTAGGGTAAAAAAATGAAAACATTCAGTTGATGGGAGTGCATTGATTCATTATTTTGATTTGCATGATCATTGATGTGTTTTTGACGTAGCTCTTGGTTGGTGTTTTTGATATCACTTATAATTTTGGTGAGTAGCAAATCCCTAGCAATAATAATTTTCTCTAGCGACTTGAAAACAGAACTAGAAGGCGGATTAGGTAAAGTTGCTTGGATCAAGGCTTTTTGTGTATATCACATGAATATTTTTGCAGGAACATGGAAGAGACGTATATTGTTCATCGAGGAGAAGCTCCCATTTCTATCTTGAGATCACTTTTGATTCAAATACAATCCTTTTGTGTTTGATTGAAAAACCTATGTTTTGGATTTAGGAACATGCATGCATTGTATTGTTTTTGTTTTCTTCATCGCATGAGTGTATGATATGGGGAGAAAAAGAGTGTTGTATGAGCATGTGGTGCATGACGTTATTCGTGGAATAATAAATTTATGTATCGGAATGTATTGATGCATGTGGTTGGAATGATGAAAGAAAAACATATAACTGAGAATGTGCATGATGATTGTGCATGAAAAGGAGCATGATATATGTCTATTTGTGGTTTGATGTGATTTCATTTCATGAATGATTGAAGTTTATGTGTCTCTTTTGCATATCTCTATGAAAAGACTTAATCTTTTGAATGAGTAACAAGTGAAAACGAGGGCTCCTATGATGGACCAATGGAAGGAATGGAGAATGATTATGTTACTAACCCATGTTCATACATAAATAGGGCTTGCGTAAGTGCTCATTGAAGACTTCACAGATAGGCGGAGGGGAATATGTTAGCTCAATGAATTGTTGATTTGTGTGCACTAACATGTTTCCCTTTTGCAGACCAGAAGGAGGTAAGCCTTTATGATTCCAAGGAGAAGGAGGTAAGCCTTTATGATTCCAAGGAGGGATTCAGGCAGTATGCGCTTAGAATATCATTGTTATGCACTTCAAAATCATTCTCCTTGCTTTAGTCTTGTTTAGTTCCAAAACTTAAGACAGTCATGCTCTTTCGAGACCATGAATATTGAGAATCTATTATGAAGGATTAGACATGTAAATGTGGGGGTTCACATGTTTGAGCATGTGAAGCACGAAGAACTCCAAGATCTCAATGAGCCACTCTTAACTTCTTCAGGCTCTGAAGCCAAAAATAAACATTTGGATGCTGAAAAGGATGGTTGGGAGGAGAACAATTATGAAGCAGAACGTTTTTGGAGGTAGATCTTTTTGCGGTTGCTTGCACACTAGTCATAGGAAATATACAGTCAAAGAAAATTTAGGGAGAAGTGCAGGTTGATGTGGAAAGTGGGAATACTTGTTTGCTCAAGAAGATTGGTTGAGGGATGCCTCATATAGTTGGGCATCTTGTTTGGTTTTATAGCTTCAATTAAAACATCAAGATCTGTCGAGCCAGCAGTATTGTTAAATTTGAATGGAAAGACGCACTAAGAACATGTGAAATATGGTAGAACTTCACTCTCTCAATCACGAATGATAGGTCTCTTGATTAAGGGCATTAGGAGAAAGTTTTGGTAATGTTTGCATAGAGAGAATGGGAAACACACCCTCGAGTGGGCTTGACTAAAGGACATGCTAGAAAAAAGAAAGAGTATAAGGATTGCAACAAGTTATAAGAAGAAAAGGGATCCGTTTATGCTGTCCGCTTGAATTTCTTTGACTATGGATTCTACGATATGTTCGCTACTAGTGGAGGCAATCGGGTTACTATTTATCAACTACTAGGGAACGATCGTCTCGCAGTCTTGCAGACGTATGTAAATGAAGATAAAGATCACACTTTCTATACTTATGGATTTCCATATGCTGAACAAATATGTGTACAGGACTATGAATTGTCTCTCTAGCAAGGAGCAAAAGAAAAGATGGTCGGGATTTCTATATGAAGAATTCCAGAAGATGCTTATTTTTATCAACAATTTTAAGTTTCACCTATCCATATCTTTGTCAAGAGAATGATCGAAATGTCTACTATATGGCCTTATGATTTCTAAGGGAGTTTGCACTCCCTCTCACTCTTCTTGTTCTAATAAAAACATCCTGTATGCCATCACACCGGTAATCGAATTCTAGGTCGATGTTTAAGGACTGAATTTCTTTTGTCGATGCCGCTTGAGGGTGCGATACAACATGTTAATGTATGACTTTGGAGGAGATTGAGATTGACTTTCAGATATGGGTAGGAAATGGTCATAATAAGAAGTCACCAATATGTATGAACATGTCATTCTATAGGTGTATGTCTATCTGTTCCTTTGACCTATCTAGTATCTTAGAATATTTATTTTTTTCATGGTAAACAACATCTATGAAGTGAAAAAAAAAACATCCATGCCATTTCAAGTCAAAACAGCTTGTGTTCATTATATTATGCACAAGTTAGCATGGTAATTCCAATTACATTTCCTCTCGAATTGGTGTTTGAGCAAGTTCGAGGAAGGTGTATCTACAAATGTGCACTTACGTTTTTCTGAGTTCATAGTGTTTTCAATGCATATGATGGCAAACAAAGCAGAATATCTAAGACTTGGGAGTTAAAACAATCTTCTCAGGCAGATAGATCAGAATAAAAAGAGTAGTTATATCAAAAGCCAAAGTGATCAAACCACATCCTCCACTTTGTCTAGTTCCACTTTCTCATCAGACTACATTCTCTTCCACTTTCCTAAGAAAGTGGAAGAGAATGTAGACATTCCTTGTGAGGTTACCTCAGTCTCTGTACGCGAAATCAGAAGTCCGAGCCTTGAGGCCTTTCAACGCTGATGCAACTGCAGCCTACTATTTATACGAGAGGCGAACTTGGATATATAAGAGGCCGGGCCTTAGAGAGGATTCTATAATTGTCCCTTGTAGATAACACCACTAGTTGTTGAGATTTCCATACAAGAAGGCTTGTTTGACAAAATGTTCATAAAGATGTCTGGAATCACAAGACAAAGTACCTTCTTTGAGTTTGTGGCAGACTATAAGAGAAACAAAGTATCTTAGTTCTATGGATCTGTGAGATTTGAACACGTGAATGAAGTTGATCCATAGCAAAAGCCAGAAGAATCCTCACTAGATCTCGAAGATAAACATTAACATGCTTATCTTGCATTCCTTGAGGTTAAAAAATTTGACGTATATCATCAGATACAATATACTTCATGTGAGACGCAATTTAGGACACCCGAGGTCCTCATTGATGTAGACGCATACAAGGACATCGTTGGCATCGGAGTACACATAAGGTGCATACTGGGAGCCATCAAACGTAATATTAATTCATAAACCTTAGCACTCCGATAATAGAAGACATTTTATTCAGATGGATTTAGGAATGGAAATCTATATGCAGAGTACATTTTTCTTGTCACCCGGGTAGTAGGGAATGGGAAATATCTCTTTTGAGATGTCCAATGTTAGAAGAACCGAATCATGAAAAAAACACCAATGATCAGAACCCTATTATTCCATCTCCGTTGGTCAATGTTCACTTTTGTACTTTGCATGCCTTCATGAGGATCTTCGATAGGGTTTTGAAGCTCCATATTTAATACGCATTTGCAATGAAATCACTAGAGAGGTCTATTGTAGCAATTCAAAAAATAGAAGATATTAGTTGTTAACAAATATGGTGAATCTCAAGATATTTTACAAGTTAACAAATATGGTGAGTCTCAAGATATTTTACAAGTTTCAATGACTAAGAAGAAGGCAAGACGTTTTACAATAAGTTCCAATGACTGGGTATAATCAACACGACATCGTAATATTGATCACAGTTTGGGTCTAAATGCACAGTGATCATAATGCCGGCCCATATAGCAATTCATAATTGAGCAGTGAAAAAATCATTTTTAAATAAATAAATGTGGGAACATTGTTACTTTTGGCATCAGCCTTAGCATAGAAGCACGGTGTTGGTGATCTACTGGCATAATGTGCACTCACACAGTCGTAGCAGCACTGATATAGGACCTTGGGATGCATTTGGGTGTCGTCAAAAGTAGCACTGAGTACAGCTAGAATCAGCGATGTAAGTTGCGCTCCTCCAATTTCCTGCATTCTTCTTGAGCACGTCCGCAAGGAGGATTTCTTGAGTTTAACTATCGTCTGCATCATTTGATTTGAATGACTCAGGCATTGCTTTCGCCATCATCTGTTGTTGCGCACAAACGTCGCCCCATTTCGGCACTTTGGGTAGCTGTGAGGGTGCATCACACGCAGAGGCTGCTTTTCTTGTCCACCCGGGGTGCATCAATCTGGTCGAGAGGCTTTGAGTTAGCACTTTCGATAGTGCATTGAGGGATTTGTGTGGCGCATGGCTGCAGATGATCGATGCTGTTCTACGCGGCGACCTCGTGTCTGCCAGAAGAGTCAGTAGGTTCACATGCGGTTGATGTGAACAACATCTGTTCTGCGCCAAATTTTGGCACGAGCACTTCATTCCTGTGTTACCTATTGTCTCAGCCAATAGCAAAGTGGTCTGCCGTTGATCGCGCAGTTAACTGGGGATGTTGAACTTCCATTGCAACATTAATGGTTTCCTCATTAAGTTGAGGCACCGTCGGCTGTTGATGCGTGGGCGCCAGAGTTTCAGCCGCATTTGATGGCTCCTCCACTCCATCATTCACAGAGGCAGCAGCATGGTGCACTCGCGCTGGAGCAATATGTGGAGGGCAAGATGATATATGACTGATGCATGATCACAGAAATGTAATATACCTTCAGCGCCATGATTAGCGAAGAACGCGCCATGGAACGCAGACGTGAAGAGCGCCAACATTCGTGGTGGAAGTCACGCAGGTCGTCCGACTCCTTGATACGTCTGATGCAGTTCTGAACCCTACAGATGCATGATAAGCTTAAAAGTTCAAAAACCAAGCCAAAAAGGAGCTACAGCATCATCAAGATTCTCGCCTCAAGCCTTTCAGATGAATTCCTGATCAATACACTGTCTCATAAAGCATTGCTATATTGGTTATAGATTGCCCATTGTCGATATATCTCTGATGCTTACACAACGTCGCACCATGCGAACAGCGTGGAGATAGGGCAAGTAGGACTCTCCATTCGAGGATCCATTTTGCATACGTATGACCCCATGTGTGTGTATGTCCATGCAGACTTCGTACTAAAACCGTAATTCTGTCTCCTTGGGGTGAGAACCTTGGTGATGCTAGAGCTTCCTATACAGCCGGCAGGCACCAGGACCTGAAAAGAGCAACCACTCGACCAGCAGCAACAATGATCAGACTACATTGAAAATCGTGAGAAAGTGGAAGAGAATGTAGACATTCCTTGCGAGGTTCCCTCTCAGTCTCTGCACGCGAAATCAGAAGTCCGAAAGTTTCAAAGCCGCTGCAGCTGCAGCCTGCTATATATATTTATACGAGAGGCGAAGTTCGGGATGTAGAGTGACGCGCATGATCTGTCTCTTGGGTTGTACGCATTGTAGGTTGTACGCACTGTTTGGACATTCAAGCAGAGATGTTCGTGCAGATATGAGCATTATACAAAATACACAGAGCGATCTCGAGACATCTTCAACACGCGCCCGCTGCATCATCAATGTTATTGCAGGGCGCCTCGTAGGAGTCAAAGCAGCTGAACGACTTCCTGCATGACAGTGCACGCGCTAAGTCCATCGCAGAACTGGAGTGCTAGAGTTATTTTTGGGCATTCCGTATAACAAGTGACAAGTTTAGAAATGTTTCCTGTTTGCGCTGGAATTCTTCTACTCGACGCTGATTTGGTATGTGTATGCAAAGTGGATGGCATTTCCAACTCCTTCCCTCCTCTGCTTAACAGATAGAGAGGGATAGAGGTTTCCAATTCGATTTGAGAAAAGTACATCCAGAGCAGGCATCCACAGGGAGTTATGAGTCTCATAAATTGCTAGGCTGGCTTCGGCGTGTACACCAACGTGGTGAAAATCACCTCTGAACACTACTGTGAAATAACTGAGTTCTATTTGGCATTCATGGTAATTTGTAAACATATCTTTGTGTCGTTCATCTACTCACATCCAAATGTAGAATAACTCTTTTCGTGCAAGGAGAAGAAAAAAGAATAACTCTTTTCGGGGATTCTTAATAGACCAAATGGTAGAATTTTAGTGGCCCGCAAATCTTCCTTGTAACAAACAAGTAAAATGCCACGTTAGGAGTCCCCTAGCTAGTTTCTCTCGGTATTGAGGAGGGTGCTTCCATTCAGTGGCATATATGTACATTCTATGAGACATCTGTCTTGCATATATGGTTATGTACATTCTATGAGACATCTGTCTTGCACATCAGACATAATACAATTGCCTTGTTGACCACTCTCTCACAAATTTATCGTTCTTATTTCATGTTGCATTCTCACATAACAATCCAATAGTTGGAAGCACAACGTGTATGACATACTCCATGTTTTTAAGGTGTCCTCTCGTGTTCACAAGCTGCACGAGGCATGGTTCTTAGTGTAATGTTTCCCTTTCACACTATAACAAAATCGGGGTTTTCACTGTGTATTTTGACCACAAACATCATAAGCCTTGTCGAAATGTATGTCATAATGAAAATGTTGCTATTCCTATGGATGTCTGAATACGCATCTAAATACATTACATGTGGTTGTAATCAATGTGACTTTGTAATATTGATCAGAGTGCGATTCTAAATGCACATTCTAATATTGTTTTTATAGTGATTGTAATGTCGATCCATTTAGCAGTTCATGGTTGAGCCTTCTGGATCAAGTTCCAATCTCAAAAACATGTTATCATCCTCCATAGGTTCCAAATATCTATTAGTGTTTGCCCTAGTATCCTCTTCTGACATCTTGACTATCCTCATATGCTTGGTCAGGAGTCTCTTACTAGATTCTTGCAACAATCTAAACTATTAGGACTACCATTTTCCAGGGTGATGACTCTCCTCCTAACCTTATGCCTCTATATATCATTACATGAGTCAATGAGATCCACAAATGTATCTAGAATCCACAAGTGCATGTTCAGTCTTCATTACTCCTTTAGTACCTTCCACTAGAGTCCAATAGTGGTAGGTCTGCTAGCCACTTGAGTTAAGTCTCTATGGACTCAAGTTAACTCACATTAGTTCGAGTTAGAAAGCTCTAGAGCTCTTTGGCCAAAAAACTCTCCCCATGATCTCTATGGGGATTGAACCCAAGGACTAATCCTCCTCAACCTTGAGATTTGATCACTAGGCTAAGCCTATTACATATTAGAAAACACATGAACCTATGCTTAAGTCTATTATCAATATCTTTGGTCATATATAAAAGTGACCAAACAGTGTTCCATTTCAGATCTATCTAAAATAGTTGGACACTCAAATCATAGAATTTGGTTTATAGTATTCTTTTCTCCTTGGAAGATATTTTTTGCTTTGAAAATAAAAGTATATATAGTAGCTATTGTCATACCCCCGACTCTCATGTTCTAACCTAGAAGAACATGTTTTCATCTCTATGGTGGGATTCACCTCATACTCCAAATGAATATAGTATAATCTACTAGTTGATCCTCACCTAAATAATTCAAAACATAATCAAACTTTGCACTTTGGAGAACTGATCTGAATGCAAAAAATGTAATGGATAATAAGGGTGACTAAAAAAAATCATGGACCTATTCACTATTTTCACTATGTGCTACTCATTAGGGGAAAAAATGAACCCTGCATGGGCCTTGTAAGGATCCCTAATTTTTAGGGATTAAGCTTAATTCTGTTCTTGTTTAAGGGGACAAAGTGCATTTAATAGGGCACTTTTTAGTAGGCTGGAGTAGGCTTTTTTTTAGGCTTCAATAGGCCTCTCTCTTTCTTATTCTAGAGAGAGAGAAAGAGAATCTACTTTCCACATCATCAAACTCGTACATGTATTTGAATAAAAAAATGAATTTTTTTAAAAAGTCTCATTTTCAGTGTATATTAACTCAAAAGAGCCTATTTTTTAATATATATGTCAGAAGTCACTTTTTTGGGCCCATTTTCTGAAGTTTCTTTTAGAAAAAGTATAATTTTCAAACTCCCTCCAAAAGTAAGTGCCACATCATCAAATCCGTGACTATGCTTCCCCCAAAAAATGACTTTTTTCAAATTTCATCATTTTCAGCCATACTCAGTGGAAAAATACACTTTAACCCATACACATACAAGAAAACACATTTTTTGAGCAAAACCTATGCTTTAGACTCCCTTCCAACCGGTTTTTCATCTTTGTTTTTGATATTGTTGGTCATTAGCAAAGATGGTGTTGACATGTATCACAAACTTCACAGTAGAACGTCCTCATGCTCCTGCATCAACAAGTATCCATGTTCGTGTGCCTAGAGAGTTTGCTCCAAATACACGATGCAACAATGATGTTAATTCTCAAAATGAACGTCGTGCAGCTGGAGAAAAAAGTATTGATCTTTGGGCTCATGGTTCACTCTATCCTCTTGATCCAATATCTTCTTACCATCCAACATTCCATAACCTCTCAACTTTACTTCAGTTCATTGGTGCGGGTGAAGCTGGACTATTAGGTTACTGCAAGAGATTATCTACACATTCACTTGCTACTGCTAAGTATTGGTTCCAACAACATCACATCCATCATATGAGGGTGGTCACAATCATATCTTTACAAAAACAACTTGCAGATCTGGAACAGGATACTGAAGCAAAACAAAGCACAATTTCAAAGTTAACTGCCAATCTCCAGCACCTGAAAGAGACTCCACTTGGTATGAGACATAGGAAAAGATCATTGTCATCCTTTGAAGCTCTTTCAAAAGGTGGTGGAGCACGCAAACGACGTATATATGCAACAAGGTGAGTGTTTGTTTTACTTTTATATGTTTTAATGAAGATTTGTAATGGAATATTTCATTGTGTAGGTCGTTTATTGAAGACATAACTGCTTCATCAACAACACAAGACCAATTCAAGCTGATGAATAGCTGTATAAACACCAAAGAAATCACTTCTGCTTTAGACTCACGCATAGGAAAGTGTATTAGAGTTGTTGTTGAAGCTGAGTTTTCAAAGAAGTTAAAAAATCTTATCACAGTGCAAGATGTGCAGGCAATATGTGACGAAGCAGGCATCAGTAGAAATGGGTATACTGCAATGTACACCCTTCTCAGGCAAGCCTTACAATCACAAGGTATTTCTCAAAGTATATTTCCATGCCCATATAAATTGTCTATCAATAAAAAAACTTCAAATGACGATGTGACTCGTACTATTGGACAATATTTATTCATAGAAGAAACTATGCCTGCCTCTATTTATCATCCAAATATTCCCAAGAAGCAATCAAAAATCCTATCTACACAAGGATTTACTTACACTAAATTCAACAATATATTTGTGGATCTTCAGAAGCTTCAACAAGCAATGGTTCACTTTTATAGTTCAACAATCAAAGGTACCCCTACTACATTTTATTTGGTGTTGAAGTTCTATTGCATTCAAGTGTCATATTAAGATAATGTTTTCTCTTTTGTGCAGACTGTAATGTTAAGTTAAAGTTCATACTGAAGGTTGATGAGTGTCAAATCATAAAGGGTCGGCGACTAGAAAGGTTGAGTGTGACGCTAATGAACGAAATTATGGACCATGCAATGAGTGATGAAACTTTAGGAGGGAGGGACCATTTGACTTACAGTGTGCAATCAGAGAGAGATATCTGGTGGTTAGGTGCTATAGAAGTTCCCAAAGAAACAAATAATGTTATTTCATGGATTTTTAGTAGGACTCCGTGGATTACGGAAGTAATCTCTTCTCAAATACATGGGCAAAAGCTTTTTGTAGATGATATAGGTGATTTTGATGTAGAATGGCATTTGGGTGGAGACCTTAAGAGTATAAAATGCATGTTAGGTTGTAAACAAGGAGCATCTTCTCTCTATCCTTGCCCATATTGTACACAAGGTTACAAAGGATCTAAGAGACAATCTAAACATGCAAGGGCATTGACGAGAGTTGATGACTCTGAAGAAATTGATGAAACAGACTCATTGAATCACAGGGAATGGGAGATATCACTTTTGAGGTGTCCAATGTTACAAGAACCGACTCGTGATAAAATAAGCAATGATTGGAACCCCATTATCCCATTTCCATTAGTCAATGTTCACTTTTGTACTTTGCATGCATTCATGAGGATCTTTGATAGGCTTTTGAAGCTCCATGTTGAATATGCATTTGCAATGAAACCACTAGAGAGGTCTACAATAGCAATCCAGAAAATAGAAGATCTTTTGAATTCTATAGGTTGTCACGGTGGCCACGTATCTTTAGTTGTTAAGAAGTATGATGAGTCTCAAGAGATTTTACAACAAGTTTCAATGACTGGGAAGAAGGCACGACGTTTCTTTAAAAAAGATGTGAATAGTCAAGATGATCGGAAATGGGAGCTTTGGAAGGACCTCTGTTCAATTACAACTGACAATGATAGTCAGGTTGATCTCATTAACAAGCGAAAGAAGGTTTGGTCATCGTTCGATCAATTGTTACATTTGATGTGTTTGGCTTCCACTAATGCTTCACAACGAGAATTATTCCAAGTGACTTTGAAGGAGTTTACACAGTCATTCATCTTATCTTGGGGAGAAAGCAACATTACACATTACATAGTAAGTTTCGCTTACATTTTTTTATTTGGTCTTAAACACTATGTGTATATCTTATTGACCAGATCATAGCATATTCTTTTTGCACATGGAGCATATTTTATGAATCGATATGGGTCACTGGACATTTTTAGTACACAAGGAATGGAGAAGTCACATTACAGGGCTAGAGGTGTTTACTTTAAAAACACTCGTCATGGGGGTGGTCTACTCCAATCAAACTATTTAGAAGAAATGTTCAATTGGTTCTTTCGTGCGACATTTGCTAGAAAATATGTAATGGAAAAGGCATGTGAGTCACAACTAGCAAAGATTACACGAAAGCTACAACATGATATTGCAAGAGAGAAGTGGATGTCATCGTCAGGACCCGAACATCATGCCCAATGGCGTGCACAAAGAGTCCGCGAGGGTTCTGCTTGGAAATAATTTCCGAACTCTTAAAATGCATTATACTTTTCAAGGTTTTTATAACCCCTTTCATTTCAAATAAAATTCTACTATTTTTGTGAATATACTTTTAATGTCTTAAAACTAATTTTTATCCATTTAAATGTGAACAGGACAATTCTTAAGTGAAAGCCTATAAATAGAGGTGTCCTCCCTCATTTTACCACTTTACAACCTAAGAGAATGGCACGCACAAAGCAGACTGCTAGGAAGGATCATGTCGTCTACCCTAGCCATGTGCAAGGTACTCAGCGCCCAACATGGATGACACCCCACAAGAAGCGTCGAACCACAAGCCACTCTTCAAGACGAAACTCGGGTGCAGGGACACAGTCCGGTAGCATTGCATCGCAGGGGGGTGAAGGTTCACCAGAGAGAGATGTATCCCAAGAAATAAATTATTCCCCTTCTGCATCTCATGATGAGCCCCCAATCAGGACACCAATGAAGGCAAGGCCCAAACAACGAGGACATAGACGAGTTGTGTTTGAGACATCAAATTTATCATGTTCCTCAGATGAAGAAAGTATAAATGAGCCACCATGGAACAATGATGATATCCCCGTGAACCATCGAGTAACACAAGGAGGCAAGACACTCCCCCCAGGACAAGGACAAAGACCAACCGATGAAGAAAGAGAGCAAGGTCGGGCAGAGGAAGTAAATGATGAGGAAGGACCATCTAGGCGTCCTCCAAGAAGAAAGAAGAACTATCAACCACGTCGTAGACCACAACGACCACAACCCAACATCCCCCCAAATGCAAGAGCACCACAAAGGCGCAGAAAGCAAACCAGAGCCTTTGCGGAGATTCGACACTATCAAAAGTCTGTGGAGCTTCTGATTCCACGAAGGTCATTTGCAAGAGTTGTGAAGGAAGAGATCCAACGCTATTGCGCTGGACTTCGTATCCAAGGGATAGCCATTGAAGCTCTCCAAGAAGCTGCAGAGGCGTATCTTATATCAATGTTGGAGGACTCTAACCTATGTGCCATCCATGCAAAGAGAGTGACAATACAACCTAAAGATTTGCAACTAGCTAGGAGAATTAGAGGGAACAACCATTAACCATAATTTGTACTCCCTTGTTTGGATAACATTTTGTATATCCCATACGATGAATATTTTGTAAAACCCAAATGATGAATATAATCTTTGTCTTCTCATATTTGCTCTCCCAAATGTTTATTTCTTAGTGTACATGTTTTGAAGTTTATTTCTCCTATGTTTGTAGGTGTGTTTTTCCAGTACAACTTTGAAGTGTTTTTCATAGTTGTATCATTCTTTTTTCTGTACTTGTTGTAAGTGGTAATGCTATTTAATGCATTTCATGGCCAAGAAATGCCAAAAAAAGGCCTGCCACAGAAACGCGGGGATGGGCCCTGCAAAATTTTTGCAGGGCCTATCCCCGCGTTTCTGTGGCAGGCCTTTTTTTGGCATTTCCAAGCCATGAAAACCCATGCCATGCACATGGGGGCATATGATTGGCCTTAGCTAGAGTGCACTGCATGCTAAACCCCTGACCAATAGCTATGCAATGTTTATGAACATACATGCACTGATTTACTGCTGCATGCTTATATGCACCCAGAGGAGTCTTAATTTTCTCTAATTATTGCATATAAAAAGAGTGTTCCACATTTCCCCAAGTGAAGGTGCTAGTTGAGAAGATAGACTTGCAATACAGGTAATCTAGTGCATAGGATGGCCTATGAATGCAAAAAAAAGGCCTGCCACAGAAACGCGGGGATGGGCCCTGCAAAACTTTTGCAGGGCCCATCCCCGCATTTCTGTGGCAGGCCTTTTTTTTGCATTCCTTAGCCATTCCATGCATTTTGGGCAACAAAAATTACAAGAAACAATGGAAAAAGACTGATTAAACTGTGCAAAAGTTATGAGATTGTCAAACCATAAAGGTATAATAGATTGAATGCACATGGAAATTGGAAAAACAAAACATTGGTATTATAAAGTTTTTACAATTGGCTCTTGGCCTTGAGCCTCTCCACTACATTCTTTCTTCTCTGAAAAGATAGAGGCAATTGGTAAGTCAAAACTGATTGGGATATTAATTGAGGGTCTGTCAATCCAAGACCCAAAGCTATTCCTATTTGACCTAATATTTTTCCTCTAAAGTTAACTCCTAGGGTAGTAAGGGCAAGGGACTTCCTAACTAGAAATATACAATTGGTCCCTTGCATTATTGTAGATAGGCACAAAACTTTACTCAAGGCCTTCATACACCAAGTCATGAAGTGTCCTTGAGGGGAAAAGTCCTTGTGGATTATTACAGAATCTTCCTTTGGCAATTTTCCAATGTACTGTGCCAAGGAAGAGCCATGGCCCCGGGAAACACGGTCACCACCACTCCTTGCTGCAAATTTATCCACTTCAATTGTTTCCTGCACATAGACAATCATAAAATTAAATAGATACATCTTTTATGAATATGAGACAACCATAAATGTCAGTAGAGACTTACATCTTGAAGCCTGTCTTCATCCTCTCCTCTTCCCATTGCATCTAGTGGAATTGATGAATGGGCCATGCCACTTTGCTCCACAACAGGGGATGTTGGAATCTTCTTCTCCAAAATTCTTTCCCTTGCTGTGGCTAGATCTTCTTCACTGGCATCTTGGTTGGCATGGCTCAAAATCTCTTCACACACTAATGCAATGGTGTCTGCAACTGATTCACCAAGTGGAATTGTTGCCTTTTTGATAATGTCAGAAGTGTTGTCCATGGGAACATCCGAGGTTGAGCTGAAAATACTAAGGCATTCGTCGAGGCGTAGACCGAATGCCTTCTCAATATCGTGCAGGAACAAAAATTCCTCTCCATCAACAAGTACAATTGAAAACATTTCCATCTGTACCTCTGGTAGAGTGGGTTCCACGGGGTCTAAGTTGGAGGGTGGACTCTTCTGTGTACTGGCTTCCTTTAATTTGTCCACTACTCCTTGAGGAAATTCTCTGGAAATTTTTTGACTCTCTTCTAATAAGTTGAGAGCTTCTGTCTGGGGTTCCTTCTTGTCATCTACAAAACCCCCAGTAACAAGATGGGGTAGGTCCATGGGTGAAGGTTCGGGCTCCTCATTGACAAAAAAGATTGTTGTTGCTATGTAGGAAAGATATTTTCTTCCCATTTTCCTTTTCTTATTTAATTGTTTGATTAAGGGCACTGTGTCATCTAACAGGTGCCCTGAAGCCTCAGCAATCGCCATGAAACGCTTTAAGCGCTTTGCAAATGCCTCATCTCCTTTATGAATGTAAAAAAGCAGGTCACAGGGGACCCATTTACACTCATATGCTGGAATATCTATGGCATATCTTAAAATATAGAGTTCCATAAAATCTGTGATCTCATCGATCACATCGGAATTCATGGCTATTGTCCCTTCAAGATTAGGGACTCTACAGACTAGGTCATACAAATCCGTACGACCATTGTAGTCTGTAGTTTCCAAAAACTCCATGAATAAATCTCGAGGAGATTTCATGGGAGTGGAAGTGCTAGCAGCCATTGCTTGCGTGCGAGATTTCTAGAGGCTTGCAGTCTGTGCTTTCTAGCTCTTTGAGAGTGCAAATGTGAGAAATGAGCACATAGAGCCATTTTTATAGCAGTTTCAAGTTTTTAAATTGAGTGGGCCCACTTTTAAAAGTATAGAATAAAGAAGTGCAATTTCAAAAAATGAGTTTTGGATGACAAAATAATGCACAAAAAAAAACATGAGCAACCACATTTCAAAGTAGTGAACAGAATTTTTGACATTCCAAAAGTTTTGAAATTATCATTGCAGAGAATAAGGTATATACAATATCTAACATGAATCAATTGTCCTACTTTTTACAAGGTTCTTGAAAGTGCAAAAACCATGAGATACAATGACTAGGGCCCAAGAAGTGACATTATCAGGTTGCAAAAGAACTATGACAATGAGAGCTCTGTTCCATCTTTGCTCCAATCTACAAGGACTTTCATTTTGTATTCCATTCTTCTGCCCACCTGTAATCAATTTGCAACAAATTGAAGTCATTAAAGTAAAATAAACAATAACAAAAAGATTAATTTAACAAAAACATGAAACATTTCTCACCTTATGTCCTTGAATTTTGAAGATGGATTGAGTTAGTCCTTCAAACCCCATAATCATCAAGTGTTCTCTCAGATTAGCCAAGGTCCAATGATTATTCACTAAAATAGTTTCTGTTTCATTGTTGGGCAATCTAAGCGTTATTTCAAATGAATGCAAAGATCCCTCTCAACTTTGAAATGGTATCCATTTGCCAAGTTTGCACATCCAACGATCATAGTAGAATCTGATGTATAATGAAGTACGTTGTTTCAAATATCGAAATGCTATACCTGTTCCACCTATTTTACAGAGATATTTATCACCTTTTGCAATTCCTTCCATCAAACCCCAATTTTCACCAAGAAGACTTTCGACTTGCTCATATGTGATATCTTTACACATGAACATGGTGGAAGTCTCTTGGAATGAGAATCCTTGGAATAAATATACAAAACAATGAATGGGAAAAGACCAGTGCAAACCTACAGACCTAGACACTTTTGTGAATTTCAAAGCCTTTATGTATATCCATTACCATCTTTTGCTTCAAAGATGATACGGACCATATATCAGGTTTTGGCCACTCCAAGCTAAGAAGAGAATGTACTTCAATTCTCTCTAACCTTCCAAAACCATTCATTGTAGAGGGTACAACATATCTATGTGTGTAAAAGAAAAATCTATCATGGTAAAGTTGAGCAGGAGATATATTTGGAAAGACTAGTGCACCAACATCTGCATGCAATGCCTGGAAAGTACCTGTAAGACTATGAAGTGGTTGCTCTTCCACCAAAGTAGAAGGAAATACATCTGAAACAAACAAAAACATATCTAAATAGTTCAGAAATATATCCGACACAAGAAAACATAAAATATTGTAGAGTAATACTTACAGTTCACAGGATATCTCATACTACTAGAGTTTTCAAGTTTCATAGTTGCCATTGTAAAAACATGTTGTACAATAGCAACCATCCCATTGTCTCTATGCTTCTTGAAGCCAAGTAACTTTCCCTTCCAATGAAGATCTAAGTTTCCACGATCTCTAACTCGATGAGGCCCAACTCTAGAGGGTTGCATGTACACCCATGCACCTTTGGAGTACTCATGTGATAGCCACTGCCCATCTGTGGCTTTGATATTGTGACATCTTAATGTGAGGATTTCATCTTTTGGTCGCCTAGAAGCTTTAGATGTTGCCATTGAAGCTAAAGGTCTTCAAGCTACAACAGTAATTCGAGATAGGAGATGCAGGTAGGTTGGAGTGTAGAAACAGGAGCTTCAATGGTGTGCTACAGAGTGAAAGTAGTGGGAAAAGATGACTTTTTGGGACTTGGGTATGAAAATGTGAGGTTTAGGAGGGAAATAACTCTTTTTTGAGTATTTTTGAAAAAACTCATTTTTTTCAGCTCAAAACATGCACGGATTTTGAATTTGGGGTCAAAAAGAGTACTTTTGACCCTAAAAAGTAATGGGGGGTCCATTTTCAGGTGTTATGATGAGTTTTTTAACTTTTCAGAAATTTTGAATTTTTGGGCCCAACTGAGTTACGAGATTCATTCTCTCTCTAGAGGCAGCTCATTAAATAAGGGAGAAATATGTCCCCTCTCCACCCTTCAGCCTAGTATTTTATAGGGCATAGACTGTGGCCACCACCCTCTTCTGATTGGTCCATCACTAATCACTCCTTAATCTAAAAGGCCCATTCAGGGTTCATTTTTTCCCCTAATGCTTTAGCACTAACATATGAAATGGGTGGATATAATATACTAGTCCATTTATGGGCATCACTAGTGTGATCCCTTCTAAGACTTTTGAGAACTCTTGTTTCACTCAAATTTCTTTGGGAATTCAAACTAGAAGTCTGGTTGACCCAAACATCTACTTAGATGTTTGTACTGTGGTTCACTTCCAACCAAAATTTACTCAATTTTTCATTCTACTAGAGAACTACTAAGTCCTACTAGGCCTAAAATTACTATATGGTAAAGTTTTTCATTTACTACTGATCAACCTTACTTTAACTTGACTAAATCAAATCTAAAATGAACTTTACCAAAACTTAGGACACCTTTTTCAAAGGATTTTTCTTTAAGTACTTGGGAATTATCAAGCTTATGAGTAATTCCTAATTTTCTTTTCAATCTTATAGATAGATAGATAGATAGATAGATAGATAGATAGATAGATAGATAGATAGATAGATAGATAGATAGATAGATTAATAGATAGATAGATAGATAGATAGACAGACAGACAGATAGATAGATAGATAGATAGATAGATAGATAGATAGATAGATAGATAGATAGATAGATAGATAGATAGATAGATAGATAGATAGATAGATAGACAGACAGATAGATAGATGGATGGGTAAACAAACAAATAGATAGATAGACAGATAGATAGATAGATAGATACATAGATACATAGATAGATAGATAGATAGATAGATAGATAGATAGATAGATAGATAGATAGATAGACACATTTGTAAATAGATAGATAAACAAATCGATAGAAAGAGAGAGAGATAGATGGATAGATAGATAGATGAAAGTCCACAAAATTTTCAAATGCGATGCATGTCACATCCGATGTATTCACGATCTCCAGCATAATGTAGTTGTTTTAATTATTTATTTTATATCCAATGTGCAGTAATTCAGGAAAAACTATGGAGTTATAAAATCGATATTGCTGCATGTAAGAGTTACAAAATCCTAACGTAGCAGCAATAAAAGAATTAAAACATTTGGAACATCTTTCATATTGCAGTAGTAAGTTTGCACAAGTATAATAGTGAATATGTACACATAATTAACTACACGATTCAGCTATACAAGAGACTCCATGTCATGGCAAACATGTTGATTATATTCTTAAACACTTGCTACATTTAAGACTGAAATTTTAACCATGACTACACCATGCCTCACATTATATCAGAACACAAATTCACGATTTCAATTATCGAGTATACAGACTACATATACGAGGTAGCAAAGTGTTTCTCTTATTTATATTACTCTAAGTGGAACATTGATGGAAAAAATTATCTTTTTCACATCTTATAGCAATCAATTATTTGAGTATTAAGCTTTCGCATGTTGTTGCATTTCACATATCTCCTGTTTTTCTCAAAAATGAAAAATCATTAGTATCAGTAGATCCATTTACAAGTTCCCATTACAAAACGATAGCCAGGCGTTTGATATAATTCTACAGACTCCTTCGATGACCTTGTCAATGTCTGAACATTTTTCATGTTCAGTTGTTTCTTGTTTCAAAAGAATCCAGATTATTCATAGGAAAATGGACAAGAAGTTATAGGATTGAAACTAGTTCTCTAAGTCTCATCGCCTGAATTCAAAGAATGAGAATGAAATATCAGAATCTATGTCTAGTGAGTTCAAATGGTCAAAGAGAAATATCAGAAAGGGCGTTCAGGGGTACCTCACAGTTTCCAATCCTAAAAAGATAAGATAATATCACGGTTTCTTCTCCTGTGAGTTTACGTCCTTGCTGTGATTGCGCATGTCCCTTGAAGCAATCTAGGCCAATGTTGCCTGTAAACAGTGTGGAAGCTCAAATGGTTAGGTGGACCGACTCATCCTCCTCGAGTGCTAATCATAAAAAATTATATGACACCCTAGTAAATGTTAATTGTTAATTATATCTTTTAATTGTTAATTATATCTGTTAAATGATAAATATTCAACCAAGGAACCATAATCGAGGATTGTAGATATATTATACGGTCCTGCTATGCAGCCAAGCAATCAGCGAGTTGTGGGGACAAGAACAATGTCGGTTGAAAAGTATAGATTTCCTTAAGAATAATGACACCACTAACGCTTTCGTGCTGAAGGATTCATCTCATTCGTTCTGGTGACTTGATTATGGGAACTAACATTAAGAATCTTATGTCTCGTCTGTATCACTAGTTAATTTTGTATTCGGGCAGTAGAGAAAAAAATACTTTAAAACATCTATGTACGGATCATAGCTTGAACTTATGATTCCTGCGATAGGGATTGTTGTATATTTCTCACTATGTGAAAATAAGACTTCAGGTCGTCATAGCGCCCAAAATGTTTTTTGTGGAACCTATGATACAAGAGGAGAAGCATTAGATCGTCCCTCAATTTTTTATTCACTTAGGGTTTCGTTGTGAGCTTTTCTGCGTTGGGTTTAGGCTGTGTCTCCCTTTCGGGGTGCCCTCCCCGCTCTGTGTCGGGCTGGGGCTCCCTCTAATGGCCCTGCATGAGGCTCTTCGCGATGGTTTGGCAGGTGCCTCGACGAATGAATCACGTTTCGTTCTCAAATCGATGCTCAATCCAATTTTTGATGTAGGTAACAGCAAGCCGCTACCGATGGGTGTTAACCCGAACTATGAGAAGGTCGCAGAAGAGCAGGTTTGTCTTAACCCTAATGATATGCAACAGAAGCAAGGTGAGATGTTGTATGCCAAAGTTTTGCAGAACCAGCAACGAGGTTTCTACTCCATGTTTGCTAATCAAGATTTATGAGGTATGCATGTTTCTCATGCTATTTTCAATGGCTATAAAGGTAAGGGAAAGATTATAGAAGATAGGAGTGTAGGTAGCTCTCCTCCTAAATGTGAGATGGAACACACGATTAACTTAGAACCGGAAATCGAAGATAAGGATGAGTGCACCCTTATAATAGAAAGCTCTATGTTGGATAACTGGAACAACCACCTTGAGGAAAAGGTTGTGATCGCCCTTTGTCATGGCCCACGACCAGCTCAAGAAGTTCTTAAGAATTGGATGAGAGTTAATTGGGAAAGTAAAGGGCTATTTGCTAAGCATGTGCAATACTGCCCAATAACTTTTTTCTTTTTTTCTTTGAAGATGCTAGTAATGCTATGCAAGTTATTGCAGAAGGACATTAGATTATTAGGAACACTCCAATTTCTTTCTACAAATGGTACCCAGGCTTTAACCCAAGGGGTAGCAAGCCGACCAAAATTCTGGTCTGGGTTGAGTTCCCGGATTTTCTTGTGGAATACTATCCGTGGCTTGAAAAACTGGGGTCGTTGATCGGGAAAGTTCTGGGACAGAGACCTAGAAAAGATTTTAATCCTAAATGGTAGCCATAGATGCTTATAGAAGTAGACATCTCTAAAAATATTAAAACTGAGTTGGTGATTAAGAATTCTGAAGGCTGTAAGTTGCATGAACAAAAGGTGTTCTACAGGAACCTACCTAATGCATGTTTTAATTGTTATAACCAGGGCCACTTAATAAAAGACTACCCTCTTCTGGTAAAAAATCAGGAAAAAGAGCCAAAGTCTGGAGAAGGGATCCCCCTTGCTACAGAACTCACTAACATGGATCAGTCCAAGGATGATCAAGGGTTCAAAAAGGTTACTTACAAGCAAAGGAAGAAAAATCCCAACCTGGGGCTTAAATCTGAGCTGCTTGTCAAAGAGATTTTTAATCCTTACCAGGTCCTTGAAGAAATCACTCACCTTGATACTCAACCCTCTGGAACTGATGTCTATGAGGAACTAAAGATTCAGGAAGGGCAAAATAAGGTAAGTTTTAATTTACACGAGAATAGAGAAGGGAGCTGCCCAGTGGAAAAAGAGTTCCTTTGCAGGAACAATATAGGTACCACTCCAGTCTCTGTGTCATGAGAAGAAGATGTGAGCAGTAATTGTGACGAAATGTTTTTGGAACAAATTAATAAGTATGATGAGGATACTATGGCCCAAGTGAGTGTTGGTTGCCCCAATGAACAAGATGTTTGTATGACAAGTGCTAGGACTCCTAGCCCTAAATCTAAAGAAAAGAATAAAACCAAAAGGAAGGATACTGTTAGGTCCTCGATTTGAGCTGTTAAGCCCGTTAAGAATCATAAAAAGTGAGTTTTTGTTTGCATTTTTACTGCTCTTTTGTTTCTCATGGAAAGCATTAATCTGATTTCTCTCAACACCAAGGGTCTCTCCGACCCAGTCAGAGGTAAGATAATTAATAACTGGCTCAAAGATGCCTCGGTCACCCCAGACTTCATCTGTTTGCAGGAGTTGAAGATTGGGGGATCCCCTCTAATGACAAACCTGAAAATTACTTCTAACCATTGCCATTGGGTCCACACGGGCCACAATGGTAAGGGTGGTGCTTCCATTGGCATCGCTAATAGTCTGTGCCACTTAATTGAAGAGGTGCAAGTGAGTCCTACCAATTAGTGGATTGCTATGAAGTGTAAAGAGCCTCTCAATTTCACTGTTGTCTGTGTTTATGCTGTTAATCAGGCTGTGAACAGGTCCAAGTGCTGGGAGGAAATTAGCAGACTCAATGGACACATCTTATTGACAGGGGACTTCAACATGGTCACCAACCTTGGTGATAGAAATGGTAACAGTGATAATGTCATCTCTGGTTTTGAAAAACAGTATTGGTTTAACATGGTTAATAAACATAACCTTTTAGATCTCTCTGTCAACACTGGTCATACTTGGAATAACAGGAATCAAATCAATTTTCTGTCTGCTAGGTTGGATAGATTTTATTTGCATGTTGGCAGGAGTCAAGATCTCTCGAATTTTTGTTGCACTACTGATCAATCCCTTCAGCTTTTTGATCATGCTCCTCTGATTGTGAAGTTGTTTAACAACAACCCCTGTTATAGGACTGGCTGGCCCCACATGGATTCTTCTCTTTTTAAGATTCCTATTGTGAAGGAAAGAATTGCTAATATTCTTAATTACCACTTTAATAAGGATTTGTCACCTTTCGTGGCTTGGGAGGAAGCTATTAGAGAGATACAGGCCTTGCTTATGTACTACAAGAATAAGGCTAAAAATATCAGGTACAATAGAAGGATGATGATTCTGCAGGAGATAAATAACATAGATTGTTCTAATCTTGATTTGATAACCAAGAGACTTAAGATTCAGGAGCTTCAGGAAAAAGTGAAGCATGAGGACTACCTCCTTGCTAGAGGTGCCCTTGCCACATCTAGAGAATTTTGGGCAGGAAAAATTGATAAGCCTAACAAGCACATGTTTGACCTCATGAGGAAGAAGAAAGCCAGGGATTTCATCCCTCTGCTTAAAAACAACTCTGGTATTCATGTTACTACTATGAAGGAGAATCTCCAGGTTGCTCATAGGTTCTTTGCCAATGTATTCTCTCAGCCTCCCAAGAGAGGGGACTCTGGGTGGAGTGCAAGAGCTGCCATTGCCCTTTGTAGGAAGAAGATGGTTCCTTAGGGAATGGACTCCCTCCTTGACATGCCCCTCTCTGAGGGTGAGGTTAGAGAATCCATTAGCAAATTGAAGCCTGGTAAGTCACCTGGGCATGATGGTCTACCTTATGAATTTTATCAAGAATTTAAGGAAGTGTTGGTGCCCATTATTCTCAAGATCTGGCAAGAAGCCACTAGAAGGGGGTCCTTTTCTACCTTCATTAATACTGGAGTGATTAAGCTAATTCACAAAAAAGGTCCCAAAGATGATTTAAACAATTGGAGACCCATCTCATGTCTGACTTCTTTGTACAAAATTTATGCTTCCATCCTGGCCAGAAGGTTGAGTCCTTTAATGGATAGTATTATTCTTCCTGAAAAAAAGAGATTTATTAAAGGTAGATTTATTCTAGACACGATTATCACTATTTGGGAAAGTCTTGATTACTACAATGAGTTGAATATTGATACTTACTTTTTTAAAATAGACTTTGATAAGGCCTATGACAGGATTGAATGGGATTTTATTCTTCAATCTTTGCATGACATTGGTTTTGGAAAAAGATTTATCAAATTTGTCAGTATTCTTTTTTGAAATGATTTTTCTAAAGTGGCTATCAATGGTTATCTTTCTGCTCCCTTTAGACTTTGCAGGTCCATTAGGCAAGGCTACCCCCTTGCCCCCCTTCTTTTTGCTATAGCCAGTGATGCTTTAGGATGGCTTGTGAAGGACTGCATCAGTCAAGGGACTATCTCTGGCTTGGAAATTCCTCAGGCCCACTCCCCTCTGGGTCTGCAAATTATGTTTGCTGATGACACAAACATGTTGATGAAGGCTGATGAAAATTCTGCTAATCAATTCCTCAGTTGTCTTGAGTTGTTCTGTTTGGCCAGTGGCTCTATAGTCAATCACAAAAAAACGGGATTTTTTGCTACTAATAATAAGATTCCTAAGTGTGTTATTGCAGCAGGTTGTGACATCATAAAAAAAGGGACGATATTCAGGCTTTTGGGCATCCCTATGGGATTTGGCATCACGAATGACCAAATATGGAATTGGATGCTTGATAAACTTAGGGCTAAAATTTACATGTGGATTGATATGCAACATAGTATTTCTCAAAGATCTTTCGTTTTGAAGCATTATATCTTGCCTACTCTGACTTATTTTTTGGCCTGTTGGCAGCCCACTAAGAAGTAGATTGGTCAGGCCATTTCTTTGGCCATAAGGTTTTTATGGGGTGGATCTAAGATACCCAAAGTAGCCTGGAATATATGTTGTATGAAGAAAGTTGAAGGTGGTCTTGGTATTATATGCCCTTCCAGGATGGCTACCCAAATGGCTACCAAATGGATATACAGATCTGTCTCCTCTAAGGACTTTTGGGCCTGTTTGATCAAAAGAAGTATAAACAGTTTCCATGTTAAGCATAATAAAAGTTGGAACAACTGTACTTTGTGGAATGTGATTGCTACTCCTGTTGAATTCGTTCCTAAGGGTAGTCCCCTGATATGTAATTTCTAGAAAGTCTGGATGGTGGTCAAGGAGAAGTTTAAGCTCCTTGTCTGGTATGCTCACAATTTGTCTTTTTTTTGCACGACTCCATTTGATTTGGTTGGACAAATAAAGAAACCCACCCTACTCTCCCTATTAGATGGAACAAGTGTAAAAAGAAGGGCTTTTGTCACTGGCATGACATGATAAGAGAAGGTGAAGTCTTAGATGATAGAGTTATACTTGAAACTGACTCTCTCTCCTTGCATTGTAAACAGATACTCATAGATAAAAAGGTGTTGCTGCTAGAGAAGCTGGAAGTCAACATGTGGAGGATGGAGATTTCTCTCCAAGAGGTCACCTGGGATATGTTGTGCACCTATAGGAGGACAAGCAGGAGCATCAAAGAGATTACTAGGAAGCTGAATAAGAAGTGGGATCTTCTTTGGTCTCACCTACAGTGGAAGTACAGGTTCCAAAGCTCCTGGGCCTTCCCCCATTCTAACAAGCAATCCTCTCTCAGCTGACTTATTCTCCACAAAGGCATCTGGACGGGTAGCCAAGCTAGGAAATATAAAATTGATGCTGGTCTCTATAAGCTTTGTGGCAAAGAAGAAGACTTGGAGCACCTGTTCTTAAAGTGCAAATTTGCCAATAGATACTGGGAAGGTATTCGGTCATTCTGTCAAATCCAGGGTTTCAAAGTTCCCAGCTACAAAGAAATCCTGATTGATGAATCGGGCGGGATCGATATCCTTCTGTGGCAGATTATCAGGAGCCATACTCTCTGGGCTATATGGAAGAGTAGAAACAGTGCCATCTTTAACAAAAGAGGAAAAGATCACTTCTTCTCCTTTCTGTTGGGGCTAAGAAAAATCATGAATCACTGTTTATCCTTTTATCAAGAAACCCCTTTGGGTGAAACATGCCCTTTTGTAATTATTAAGAAGTATCACTATAATGTGTGGAAGGATAAGGTGCTTCGTATTCATTCCGAACCCAGAATTGGCATGATCACGTTTCTTAGTGATCTGGTTAACACTATCCTGAGTTGAGCCCCCCTATTAACTGTGGGGCTAGTTAGTCCATGACCGGCCTTGGCCTCTCTTGAGGACCAGTTGTATTTCTTCTTTTGACTTGCATCAATTTTATATTTCTTGTTTTATTTCAAAAAAAAAAAGAGGAGAAGCATTAGAGAGGATTCTATAATTCTGCCTTTTAGATGACACCACCGATTGTTGAGATTTCCATACAAGAAGGCTTGTTTGGCGAAATGTTTATGAAGATCTCTTAAATCACGAGACAAAGTAGTTAAGCAGAGGAGGGAAGAAGTTGGAAATGCCATCCACTTGCATACACAAACCAAATCAGCGTCGAGTAGAAGAATTCCAGCGCAAGTAGGAACATTTCTAAACTTGTCACTTGTTATACGGAATGCCCAAAAATAACTCTACCAGCTGTGCTTCTCCAGGTCTGCGATGGACTTAGCGCCTGCACTGTCATGCAGGAAGTGAGTCGTTCAGCTGCCTTGACTCCTACGAGGCGCCCTGCAATAACATTGATGATGCAGCGGGCGCGCTCAGTAGTAGAAAATACATCGCTTGTGCGTAGTAGAATGTCTCGAGATCGCTCCGAGTCTCCAACGTCAATATATTAGCCACCCATTACTCTGTGTATTTTGCATAATACTAATATCTGCACGAACATCTGCTTGAATGTCCAAACAGTGCGTACAACCTACAGTTTAAATAAAAGCCTCTCCTAGGGTTCCTTCCCAAACTGCTGACAGACCAATGACCATGCGCGTTACCCTACATCTTCGCCTCTCGTATAAATAGCAGGCTGCACCTGCAGCGGCGTTCCGTTGAAAGTCCTCAAGGCTCTGATTTCGCGTACAGAGACTGAGGGAACCTCACAAGGAACCCAGCGTTTTGGGATATGTCAAGCAAGCCCTTTGTTTATCTTTCAGAAAAGGTAGCTTCTCGTATAAGTCTGGTTGGCCCCACTTGGATTATAGTCTTCTTAGTTTACCTTGTATTATGGCTAAAACTAAGGCCATCATGTCTCACCATTTTGGTAGGGATACTTCCCCAACCCTAGCTTGGGAGCGATCGGTTACCGATCTTCAAAAGCTTTTTACCCTGCATAGAAAGGCTGCCTTGGAGTTGAGAGCTCAAAGGAGGAACTCTATTATGAATAAGTTAAATTCTCTGGCTCTTAATTCTTAGGAGTACTTAGACTGCTCCTTGAGGTTGTGTAAGGAGAAGTATCTTGAAGCTAGGAACACTCTTGCTATTTCCAGAGAATTTTGGAGTGAGAACATGGACAGGAATAACAAGCATATGTTTTCTCTCATGAAGAAAAGGAAAATCAAGGATTTTGTGCCTTTTATTGAAAAGAAATGTGGTGGTTTCACCATGAATACTGAAGAGACTTTACAGGAGGCCAAAAGCTTCTTTATGGATGTTTTCTCTGTGTCTCCCAAGTGGGGGGAGGACATCTAGAGGGCCAGAGCTACTATATCCATGAAAAGGAAAAAAATGATTCCTCAGAGCCTGGTTCCTATACTGGACTTGCCCCTCATTGCCGGTGAGATCAAAGAAACCATCAATAAATTGAAACCCTGTAAGTCTCCTGGGCTTGATGGATTGCCAAATGAATTCTTCATTTTATTAAGGGATTTTCTCACTCCTTTTATTCTCTTGATATGGGAAGAGGTTGTTAGCAAAGGATCTCTTCCTCACAACATTAACATTGGGGTTATTAAGCTTGTTCATAAGAGGGGGCCCAAAGAGGATCTCAACAATTGGAGGCCCATCACTTGCTTGAATTCCATCTATAAAATCTTTGCTTCTACTCTAGCTAGAAGACTCAGTCCTATGATGTCCCAGTTCATTCTTCCTGAACAAAAAGGTTTCATTAAAGGCAGATTCATCTTAGATACTATCATATCTCTTTGGGAAGGGATGGATTACGCTAGTGAGTCTGGACAAGACTACTTCTTCTTCAAAATTGACTTTGACAAAGCCTATGATAGGATTGAATGGGACTTCATTCTTCAGTCTTTACAAGACATGGGTCTTGGAAGAAGATTTATCAAGTATGTGAGCTCCTTATTTGGGAATGCTTACTCTAGAGTGTCTGTCAATGGGCAAGTTTCTGAACCCTTTAAGCTTGTCAGATCTATAAGGCAAGGTTGCCCCCTAGCTCCCCTGCTTTTTGCCATAGCTAGTGATGCTCTGGGATGGCTGTTAATGATGCCCTCAATTCTGGTCTTATTGAAGGTATTGATATTCCTAACTCCCCCTCCCCTCTTTGTCTCCAAATGTTTGCTGATGATACTAATGCTGTGCTCAAGGCTGATTCTAAATTTCTTGAAAAATTCCTTGAATGTCTTGACATTTTCTGTTTGGCGAGTGGGTCTATGGTTAACCACAATAAGACTGGTTTGAAGACTTCTAATAACTGTATTCTCGACATTATTACTCACCTTGGCTGCAGCATTATAAAAGATGGGGTAGTTTTCAGATTATTAGGGATCCCCATGGGGTTCAATGTTTCCTTTTCTCAGAAGTGGGATTGGGTGGTTGAAAAATTCAAGGAAAGTCTGTCTCTCTGGTATGATGCCAACAGCTCTTTACCCCATAGAATGTTTATTTTGAATCATTATTTACTTCCCAAACTGGTTTATTTTTTGTCCTGCTGGTCTCCCTCCAAAAAACAGTTGGGACAGGTAATCTCTCTGGCTAAAAGATTTTTGTGGGGTGGTTCTGATAATAGAAGGAAAATTGCTAAAGTTTCCTGGGGGATCTGTTGTTTGCCTAAAGTAAAAGGTGGTCTGGGTCTTCTTTGTCCTGCCAAAATGGCTGATAAAATGGCTGCAAAATGGATTCTTAGAAGTCTAGAATGTAAGGAAATTTGGGCTAGTCTTATCCATAGAAATGTTTCTAGTTTTTACCTGTCTAATTAGAGGTCTTGGCAAAACATAAATTTGTGGGATGTCATATGCTGTCCCCATCCCATCTGCCCCATTGGAAGTCCTTTGGTCTGCAGAATGTGGAAGGCTTGGTTTAAGGCTAAATCTCTGTTTATTCCCACAGTAAAGTTGAGATCTTCTTCTGATTTTTTTGTGCAGGAGTCTCCCTGGTTGGGTTGGCTGGCTCATTGGAACAACTGCAACGTTGCAATAAACCAACATAAGTGTCATAAGCTCTCCTTCAAATCCTATGGAGATTTTATGGTTAATGGAGACTTGATAGAAGATCAGACCCTATTAAAGTTTATTAATGTCTCCCCTTCTTGTTTGCAGATCCTCCTCCAGCACAAGGCTATGTTCGAGCTGCAGCTGAATCATAGCAGGTGGAAGGTGCTCAGGCTCAGTACTGTTGCTGATCTTATATACCATAACTTCAAAAGACATAAGGGGTCTATGGATGGCATTGTAACTAAGTTGAATAGAATCTGGAAAATCAATTGGTCCCCTTCCCAATGGTCTCTTAGATTTAAATCTCTGTGGGCTTACCTTGATTGCAGTAAACACTCCTTTCTTCAATGGTTAATCATCCATCAAGGTCTTTGGGTGGGCCCCTGAGTCAGGAAAATATTTGCTGATGGAGGTAAATGTGCATTTTGTGGTAGAGTGGAGGATGTTTGTCACCTCTTCTTTGATTGTGTCCATGCTAAGCCATTCTGGCACCCTGTGGAAAAGTACTTGAAGATCACACAAGCCCCCAAGCTTCAAAAACTAGAGGTCCTTCTAGGCTGCTGCAGAAATATGGACATCCTCCTATGGAACACGTGGAGAGGTCATATATTGTGGGCAATATGGCTTAGTAGAAACAACATAGTGTTTGGTCATGTTAGGAGGAACTTCCTCATTTCCCTCCCCAAGACCCTTAAGAAAGTTGCTATTCATTGTACTAAAAGCATTGTCAGTCCTTCTCAGCCCCCCCAGGTCATTCATTCTATTTTGTATGAAAAAAAATACTCCTGTTGGAAAGGCCTCTTAGCTCAATTTTATTCTAGGCACAGATTTGCCATGATGAGCTCTTTGTAATTGCATTTTCCTGAGGTGCTCCTGCCCTCTGCACTGATGTACCATTCCTCTATCAATTTATATTTTCCTGTTTTCTCAAAAAAAAAAAAACTCACAAGGAATGTCTACATTCTCTTTCACCGTGTAACTTTTCTTCATTATTTTAATTAAAGTCCGGGAGATTAGGCCATGGCCGAACTTCCTTTTATAAAAAAAATAAAAAATAAAAAATCTCTGCATAGAGAAGTAAAATAGAGAAAAAAAATGCAGAAAACTATAATAGATATTGGACCATTTTGGGATGGCATAGATTTCAAAGTCGAACTTGTACTTGAATCAGTTTTACTCCTCCTCAAGTACAAGTGTCGATCTTGAAGCACCCACATGGCAAAAAAATGAAAAGAAGAGTGATATTAGCTTCTGAAAACTTAATCTATCAGAATTCGATTTCAACAAGGCATATGTGTCAGCCAAGAGGGCCAATCAAGGCACGCTATGCAATCGTGAATGTTAAACGTTAAGTATCGTTACTAACTAGCCGAAAGTCGTTACCAGACCAACGTGGGTTCTTGGGAGTGGTAGGGGTCTGTTAGACAGAGGCCCTGTACTTATTTCCCAAATCTTCGTCACAACAATAAAAGCACTAATACGCGTCTTTAGCTCAGTTACTAGCATCAACTGGACAATACTCGATTTCTATGTACCTGAGTACCAAACTTCTTCAAACTGATCGGCTATTGGAACAGAGCAGTAGTCTGATCTACACACTCAACAGTATGTAGTAATCAACCCGAGAGAACACTATAGCCGACCGATTCATTCGTCACAACAACTTACAGTGATCTTCAAATAAAAGGTTCACGTTTACCGAAGGTACTAGTTCTTCCTTGTATTCAGTGTCAACAGATAATAACACCGAATACAATAAATCAGGTAGAACAACAGAACACACTACAGCAACGCTTCAAGTTGCCTATTCAACTCACACAGTAATCTAATTCCTCAAAACGACTTAGAGTATTTAAACAACTGAAGAACATACAATCAACGCAACATAACGACAGTAATCAGACACACAATCCGTTACTCAAACACTCGTTACGGTGAACTACAGTATGAGCAGACGATGTAGAACGTGCTCAATACCAACAGTACTCAAGACTTCACAACAGTATTAAACAACGCTCTCCCGCATATTCAGGCGACCAGTGTGGCGATTCCAGAAAAGACATCTCTCTGACCATTCTCTTTACATTGCTTTATATAGATTTTACAAGATGCGCGTATCAACTTTTCGCGCGTATTTCAAAAAACTCTGTTACATCTGGCATCCGTTACATCTATCCCACTCCGGCAGCCGACTAACATTGGCACGCACGGTGGACTCGAACCCGCAAGTTTTCTACAGTTCGGCTATTAATCCTTCTAAGTACATGTTACAGGCTAACCTAAAAGTTCGGGTAATTTTCTTTTTAAGTGTTTCTAGCATCTGTACTAAGATACTAGGCTCTACTAATTGGGCATCGGTTCTAGCCGAGCTTAACGCTATTGCTTCGGTTAATAAAATCTCGGCCTGTGTTTGCAAAAAGGCCTCCTGTAAATAAAAATCATTGGATAGGGCAGCATCCCGTGAAATCTTTAGCTCTTCTAACTGTTTCTGCATGTTGATTACTCTCTCTTTCTGATTGATCAGTTGATTATCTATCCTTTCAATCTGTTGGTTCTGAAACTCTATTGTTTTGTAGTAAGCATCCCGTTCTCTGCGAGCATTTGCTAAGTCCTTCTGATATTTGGATTCCCTGTTCAATCGGTTTTTAAGCATATTATTGACTTTGTCTAAAGATTCTTTTGTTCTATGTAGTTGTTCTTCTGCCTGCTTAGCTTCTCTCTGCTGCTCTTGGTTCTTCTGTACTACTTCTTGCAGCTGGACTCTTGTTTCTTGTAGTAGGTTTCCAAGTGCAATTCTGGCATCTTCCTTGTCTTGAATCTCTATCTTCAATTGCTGGATTGCAGTCTGTGCTTCGGTTAGTAATCTGTCCTTTGCGGCCAGTTGTTCCAGCGCTACGTCTTTTTGTTGGATTAACAGTTGCTGTTCTGCCAACTGAGCCTGGAGCTGGGAGACTTGCGCGTGGAGCTAGTGGTTTTCTGCCCTGACGGCGTCAACTTCCTCCTGGAGTGGTGTGATGTCTGCTTCCAGTAAATCTACTTTGTGCTGCAGGTCATGTCGAATAGTGTCTGTGACTTTGCGAATTTGGACAGGGAGCTGCTGGGAGAGGTTAATGAGCAATTGCCCCATTGACGCAAGCTCAGAGAATACCGGTATTGATGGGAGGAGAAGAGGGTGCCGTGGTTGTGATGAGGATGTGGTGTGAATCTGTTGGGAGGTCGGTGGAGAATAATCGGGTGATGAGGTGGAATATGCGGTGGGCTCAAGAGGTGCTATGGGAGGTTCCGGCGGTGAAGTAAGAGTAGTAGCGACAGATTGTATTACCTTTTGTTGCGTTGCTTCGGCGTTGTCTACGGCGGATTCTACTGCTTTGAGCAGTCTGTCGAAAGCTTCCCGGTCCTCAGTTTGCTGTTCTTGCTCGGTATGTTGCTGAGAGGCTTCTTCGGTCGAGATGGGTTCTGTTTCCGTTTGTCGTTCTTGTTATTGGTGCTCAGAGGATGTGGATTGTGCTGTCGAGTCGTGTTGTATGGACGTGGCAGTGTCGTGGAAGGTTTCATCTTCTTGCTTCTCGTCTTCTTCATTTTCTTTATCTTCCGGCTGAACTTTGTGCCTCACTTTCGGATGAGCTGATCGTGATTCTTTTTCTGCGGAATAGTTGGTTGATTTCTTCTTCGTCTTCTTCTTCGTCGTCTTCTAATGGCTGTACAGACTCTTCATGTCGTAGAATGGGGCCTCTAGCTGGTGTTGTGCTGCCAGAATGGCCAGAAAGAGAAAGGAAAGGATGTGGGGTAATCGAGACCGAGGGGTAGTTCGTTTATTAACGTGTTTCACTATGGCTACACATTCTTTATGGATCCGGTGAAAGAAATAGGAAGCGAAGTTAACGGGTTCTCGGGAAGCTAGGTCGATGGCAGAGTAGAAAGGGTGGGATATGCCGTAGGTGCGTTTCTGGAGGTTCAGGATGGCGACTAAGAACTGGAGTGCAGTTCTTTCGGGTTCAGGGCGGCAGAGGATGGCGTACTCGTTCGATGAATAGCGGGGGAAAAGTTCTATCATGCGGGCTACGGGGATGCTTGGGCCAGTCTCGCGGCCTTGTGGAGTGAGGCGGAAGGATTCGGCAAAGGCTTGGAAGGTGACTACGGTTTGAGATGGCAGGGAGAGGAAGATCCATTTTCGCTCAGTGATGGGGGATTGGGTGATGGCAGTATGATCTGCGCGAAAAAGGGATGGGCTTCCACTGACTGCCAAGGCAGCTCAGCGAAGTTGGCCAACCCACGGGTGCACAGGTATTCTCCTACCTCGGTAGGGATACCAGCACGGAAGGCTGCGTAATTCGCCAATGCTTCCATGGCGCACACAAAAACAGAGCACAGAGCACGGATACACAGAACACAGTGGGCACACAGATTACAAACACAAAAACACAATAGCGATTTTTGGCGCAACAGAAGAGATTGAGTAGAGACATTACGGTGGAGGGGGGGTAGGAAGTGATGATTATCATTGTGCGGTGTTGGAATGATACTGCTTTCAATTTGGCGTGCATGCTCGAGTAACTGGTAAGGAGGGCGGCTTATGACATAAAGATTTTCGTGTTTTCAAAACGCGGCTTTTTACAAAAAGAAAATGAAAGATCAGAAGGAAAAGTAAAGTAAAAACCAAAAAACGCGGTCCACCGCCGAATGTTTTAATGCGGGCTAGCAGCGTGTTGATACGGCCGCAGCTTCGAACCGTTGATTGCTTTTGGAAATGGGTTTCCGGTCAACGTAGTCAACCGAAAAGTTGCTGGACCAATTTGTTCTGAGATCTTGTAAGGGCCGAACCACCGTAATTTGAATTTGCCTGCGGATCTATTTGACTTTGCATTATAGAAAAGTACAAGCTGTCCCACCGAAAAAACTGGAGTCTTCAAGTGTCGATTGTGTGTCCTAGCCTGTCTTAGTTGGACTTCGTGCATGGTTAAAAAACTGAGCCATCGATGCTCGTCTAACTCTCTAAGTGTGTCCAACCGAAATGACAGTGAGTCTTCCGGTAGCAATTTCTGGGTAATGGCTACACGCAGACTTAGTATAACTACTTCCATTGGTGCTATTGCTTCTAAGCCATAAGCTAGTTTGAAAGGTGTCAATCCTGTTGTTACCTTGTATGTAGTCCGATATGCCCATAATACTGCAGGTAGCAGTTGATCCCATCTTTCTGGTGCTTCCATGATCAATTTTCGAAGCATATTCAGTAGAGATTTGTTTGTGCTTTCGGCTAAACCATTAGCACAAGGATAATAAGGAGAACTAAATTTATGTGTGACCTGGAACGACTGTGTAAGTGCCTTCATTAAATTGTTTACAAAATGAGTGCCTTGATCTGAGACAAGTTTTAGTGGTAAACCAAAACGTGGAAAGACATCGGTTAGCAAACATTTTGCTTCTGCAACTGCTATAGCAGATCGTAAAGCCCAGGCTTCTGCCCATCTGGTTGCATAGTCTGTACAAGTCAGTATGTAACGGTTGTTACTGAAGATTGCTGGAGGTGTAATCGGACCGATAAAATCTAGACCCCACTTCTGGAAAGGTTCCAATGGTAAGATGGGTTGCAGAGGAAAAAGATGACGTTGCAAGGGTTGTCCAGATCTTTGACAAGTATCACATTGTTTGACAAACTGTGATATATCTCTATACATAGTTGGCCACCAGAGACCACTCTGCAGAATTTTCCGATGAGTTAAGTCTGCTGCAAAATGGCCACCGAAAGAAATCGAGTGAGCCAAAGTAATAACTGAGTTAGCTTCATGCGGTGGAATACAGCGAAGTAGGATTCCAGTATGATCTACATAATATAGTTCTCCAGCAATTAACCGAAATTGGCGGCTAAAGACTGCAATTTTCCTGCGTACTGCCGTAGAGGTCTGAGATGGAAGACGGCCTTCGGTGAGAAAAGTCAGGATCTGATCATAATATGTAGATGGTGCATGTGGGTCTGTAATATCATCATTCATTAGTTCAGAGCTATAGATCGCTGGAGTTGTGTCATCTATACCTACCGGAGCTTCACCAGAATCTAAGCGGGATAAGAAATCTGCTAAGGCATGTGAACTGCCTGGTCGGTGAATGACTTCGTAGTCGAATTCCTGCGAGAGTAGTACCCATCGCGCTAATCGACCACATAGATGTTGTTGCCGAACTAGATAGACAAGTGCAGCATGATCTACATGAAATGTGAATTTACGGCCCAACAAATAATGTCTGAATTTCTTGACAGAATATACTAGCCCTAGACATTCTCTTTCTGTTACAGAGTAATTCTTCTCAGTAGGGGCTAATCTTCGACTTGCATAATATACTGGTCTAAACCACTTATCAATTTGTTGCATCAACACACTTCCTATTGCTATATCTGAAGCATCAACAAATACATGAAATGGGTGATCCCAGTCCGGCGGCTGTAAGATAGGAACTTGTGTTAATAAATTCTTTAAACGATCAAATGCTATCTGGCATTCCTGGGTCCATTCAAATTGTCGAGGAGTCTTGGTGATTAGCTTGTTTAGTGGTATTGCCAAATGAGCAAGCCACCGTAAGTGTCGTCCATGCCACCGTACTTGGCCCATGAATCACATAACTTCCTTTGGTGTAGTGGACACCAGAGCTTCTGATACTGCCAAAATTTTATCTGGATCCACCTGTATACCTTGTGCAGATACAATGTGGCCAAGTAACTTGCCACATGAAACCGCAAACACCGATTTGTTTGGATTCAAACAAAGTCTATATTCTCTGCATTTCTGAAAGCAGCACCGTAAATGGAACAGGTGTGCTATCATCTTACCGAAAATTGAGAAATCGTCAAGATAAACTTGCATAAAAGAGGTGAGGTAAGGAGAAAATATTTCCTGCATACATCTTTGAAATGTGCTTGGTGCGTTTCTCAATCCAAACCACATTACAGTACAAGCAAATACACCCCAATTGGTAATGAATGCAGTTTTCGGTATATCCTGTTCAGCCGTTCTAACTTGATTACAGCCACTGTATCCATCTAGGAATGAATACATCTCGTGGGCTGCTACTCTATCCAGCATAGTATCTAAAAAGGGGATTGGAAAGTGATCTGGTATGGTTGCTGCGTTTAATTTCCGGTAATCTACACAGATTCGCAGTTGCTTGTTTTTCTTTGGCACAATCACAATTGGAGAGATCCATTCAGCATGCTCCACTAGCATGATGAATCCGACTTTTAATAACCTGTCAAGTTTTGCCTTTACCTGAGATGCATAATGGGGATTCATCCGATAGCTGGGTTGCTTTATCGGTCTTGCTTCTGGCTTCAGCATGACCCTGTGCTGGTAGATGCGGGGGTCCAATCCTTTCATGTCCTTGTAGTCCCATGCAAAATACATCGGAAAATTCGCGGAGTAGTTGGATTAGCTCAGCTTCAAATAATTCCGGTAAATTTTGCTTTATCTTTACAGGACGCGGGTGATCTTCATCTCCTAAATTGTAAATGATCAGCTGATCTTCGGGGACATAGAACTGTTGAGGTTTCTCTGTGTCGTTTGTTGGTTTAAGAAGTTGCTGTAGTTCATCATCATGTATCGAAACAGTGTCTTCCTTCTTAGCCTCTTCTGTGATGGGTATTACTGTACAGACTGAAGCGTTCCAATTATCTACAACGGACTGTAAATCAACAGTCCCTAAGGAACTTAAGCCAGCGTTACTCTTTAAAAACTCTTCTTCTTCATCATTTGACAATCCATCTAGCATATGGACTGGTTCAGCAAAATACGGTCTAGCGTGTAGCTCGCAAGGTTGTATAGCATCTAATTTTACCACATATCTACGATTGGAATCTTTAAACGTCAGATCTTGTGCAGACCAGTCCTGTATTACCTTCGCATGCTTCAGCCAAGGTCGGCCGAAAAGAAGGTTGTAATCCAAAGTGGATTCCGGCAGATCTAGTATAACAAAGGTCATTTTAAAGGTCGTACCTTGTAAAGTGATGGGTACATTCCGCACAAGTCCTACGGGATGGACTCTTGATTGGTAATGTATCTGCTACTGATGATGTTCCTGCTGCTGACTCCCGTTGTTGTGTTCCTTCCTTTTTTAACGAGGGCTGGGTTACCGGAATAGGCTCTGGGAAGACTGGTGGTTCTGCTGTGGTCCATTGACTAGCCTTGTTGTACATTCTGTGTTGTTCACGTATCCCTGGTTCAAATATTTCTACTACCGGTTGTAGTTGTTTACCGGATCGGGTCTAGACTGCAGCAGCCTGTGTTTCCACCGGTGTGATTTGTACCATGTTGGCCATTGGATTTTGACGTTCCTTCTTCCTTTGATCATACTCAGCTGCATCCTTGCAAAATCTCCTAATATGTCCATACTCACCACAAAAATAGCAGCGCGGTGGTGGTAAATTGGGATTTTCCGGTGGTGGTCCGTTCTGCCAGCGGTTTGTATTATAGTTGTTATTCCTCTGTCCTCTGTAATTTTGATATCCTTGCTGCTGGTTGTTTCTCATTTGCGGAGGCACATAGTAGTTGGCTGGCTGCCCTTGTTCCTGGATAATTGCATTGACAGTCGCTGTTCCCTGTATTCTAGCGTTGTATGCGCAGTTTTCGGTGGTATGTCCGGCAGTGTTGCAGATAGCGCAAAATGTCTGATTAAGTGCACAATTGGCACTAGTATATCCTGAATTTTTGCATGTGATGCAGTATACTTGTCTGGTCATATCTTTGGTAACATTTTTGTTTGTTTTTAACCACTCCAGATCTTCTGTAAATCCGCCGACTTTGTTTTCCAGTTGCAAAGTCATTGCGATGACTGCATCGAGTGTCATAGCTCCGACACATCTTATGATCATGATCTGCTTAAGTTGTGGAGTCAAGCCATTGATGAACCACTGAGTGATAATGTCATCTGGTAAGTTAGCATGGGCCGGTGGTAGCTGCCTTAAGTGCATTCTGAAGAGAGTAGCATACTCCTATACAGTTTGATTTGCCTTCTGTCTGTTGTTCTATAGATAGTCAAAAATTTCGGGTGGATTCTTTTTTAGTCTGAATCGCTGCAGAAAAGCATCTCGTACTGCTTCATAGCTGCCGAAGTGATTAATATCATATTCTGTAAGCCATCTAGCTGCTTCATTGACCAGTGTAGCTTGAAAGACAATAGCCTTATAGGCTGGATCCGGTGGATGGTTGAGAACTGCGTAGTTTATCTCGAAAGTGCGTACGTGAGCATCCGTATCATCTCCTGGGAATCCACCGAATTTCGTGTATGTCACACCTGTTGGAGGCGGCCTGGGTGGACATAACTGTTGTTGTTGTTGTTGTTGTTGTTGCCCGTTCATCGTGAGTGTATTATACCTTCCTTCTGTATCTCGGGGCTGAATAGTTGAACTATCGAAATTCGTATCGTCGGATGGTGCACTTTCCGGTGTAATGATCTTGCTTAATATGCTTCGAATCTCTGTCTCGAACAGCTTTCCTTCCTTCTTGATGTCTAGTGTAGGGGAACTCACTTCAAAAAGTGGTGGCTGGGCTGAAGATTCACCAAAAAATGGTAAACCGTCGCCGAAAAACTATGATTCTGTTACCGAAATATCACCGGAATGTACCGAAATTTCGCCAAAATAAGGTGTTTTTTCACTTTCACCGATTTCTTTGGCTAATGTGTTTCTAATCGTAAACAAATTCGAATCCTTATCTAAGATTGTTAAACTAACTTCAGACTGCGTTCTGGTAGATTCTGGAGTTACTATATCTCCGACAGACTGTGCCGAAATAGTACCGGAATGTACCAGAGGTGTAACAAGTTCCACCGGAATATGACCGGAATCAGTTCTAACATTCTTAACTCTCTTGACAATTGAGTCAGAGCGAGTTGTACCTTTTTCTCCCAGAGTTGTCTTTAGTACATTAAGTACTCCAAACTGATGGTTCTTGGGGTACGTTTCACCGGATCGAGTAACCGGCATGTATCATCTTTTGTACTAATCACGTAGTATTACTATCGAAACAGTTTGCAACAATTTGGTTCTGTTGCTACTTCCAATCAATCGAACGATAATCTAGATGCTCGATTCTGACAAGCAACTGGCAATCTTGATGCCACTTTCCCACAGACGGCGCCAAGTGTTAAACGTTAAGTATCGTTACTGACTAGCCGAAAGTCGTTACCAGACCAACGTGGGTTCTTGGGAGTGGTAGGGGTCTGTTAGACAGAGGCCCTGTACTTATTTCCCAAATCTTCGTCACAACAATAAAAGCACTAATACGCGTCTTTAGCTCAGTTACTAGCATCAACTGGACAATACTCGATTTCTATGTACCTGAGTACCAAACTTCTTCAAACTGATCTGCTATTGGAACAGAGCAGTAGTCTGATCTACAGACTCAACAGTATGTAGTAATCAACCCGAGAGAACACTAAAGCTGACAGATTCATTCGTCACAACAACTTACAGTGATCTTCAGATAAAAGGTTCACGTTTACCGAAGGTACTAGTTCTTCCTTGTATTTAGTGTCAACAGATAATAACACCGAATACAATGAATCAGGTAGAACAACAGAACACACTACAGCAACGCTTCAAGTTGCCTATTCAACTCACAGTAATCTAATTCCTCAAAACGACTTAGAGTATTTAAATAACTGAAGAACATACAATCAACGCAACATAACGACAGTAATCAGACACACAATCCGTTACTCAAACACTCGTTACGGTGAACTACAGTATGAGCAGACGATGTAGAACGTGCTCAATACCAACAGTACTCAAGACTTCACAACAGTATTAAACAACGCTCTCCCACAAAACTCCGTTACATCTGGCATCCGTTACATCTGTCCCACTCCGGCGGCCGACTAACATGAATTTTCCACTAAGGCTGGGTTCACATCAAGCGGCGGCACAATTCTATGAGGGTCTCTGAGCAATCAGTTAGTGCCATGTGCCCTATGGTGTTCACAATAGGCAGAGGCACCATAGCACATTGATTCCACATCAGCGGCACATAATACAAAATTCTGTTCCGGCCTCCCCCCCTCGCCCCTTATATGTACCGGCTGACAATTCATTTAAAAAAATAATATATTGTTATCTTTTTCGATTCATCTCTGACGTATCTCTACTATTTTAGTGTTCACAGAGAGTAGTACCACATAATAAGAAAGCTGCATAATAAGACCACTCTCTGTGAACACTAAAATAGTAGAGATACGTCAGAGATGAATTGAAAAAGATAACAATATATTATTTTTTTAAATGAATTGTCAGCCGGTACGTATAAGGGGCGAGGGGGGGAGGCCGGAACAGAATTTTGTATTATGTGCCGCTGATGTGGAATCAATGTGCTATGGTGCCTCCGCCTATTGTGAACACCATAGGACACATGGCACTAACTGATTGCTCAGAGACCCTCATAGAATTGTGCCGCCGCTTGATGTGAACCCAGCCTTAGTGGAAAATTCACGATTGCATAGCGTGCCTTGATTGGCCCTCTTGGCTGACACATATGCCTTGTTGAAATCAAATTCTGATAGATTAAGTTTTCAGAAGCTAATATCACTCTTCTCTTCATTTTTTTGCCATGTGGGTGCTTCAAGATCGACACTTGTACTTGAGGAGTAAAACTGATTCAAGTCCAAGTTCGACTTTGAAATCTATGCCATCCCAAAATGGTCCAATATCTATTATAGTTTTCTGCATTTTTTTTCTCTATTTTACCTCTCTATGCAGAGATTTTTTATTTTTTATTTTTTTTATAAAAGGAAGTTCGGCCATGGCCTAATCTCCCGGACTTTTAATGCGAAAAGCACAGAAGAACATTGCCTCACTCCTATTACAGAAACGATAAACATGCGAAACAAGTAGAAAAAGAATGGAGAACAAAGAAAGGAGGAGTGCATCCCTGTTAATCTAATAATCTGGACCATATGCTAAATCAGGCAGCGAATGCCCATTCAACACTGCATCGATCGCTGAAGAAGACCTACAATAAGAAAGCGCCACAATGCCATCTCTAAAATCTTGTTGTTCTTGTACCTGGATCGAGTCTGATCGAGTCGAAAGATCAGGGCCAGAGTATGTATGGTGTAAAGATGAAAGGACAGAGAGTGCGAGAGATCAGAGACGGTCTTTTTTCCGAAGTACAAGTCACAAATTTAAAGTGTGCGTGACAGGGGAATGAGTTTAACCGCTTGGTGGAAGGAACACAACGACAATGAATATCTATATAGATGGCAGGCGGGAAAATGAAACTCCACAGGTGGGAAAAGAAGTGCAAAACATGCGCTATATTCATGTAACATAAAGAGAAGAATAACGTCCTTGATCATGCTTGTCCTCCACGTTCGATTAATTTTTTTTTTTTTAAATAAAAGGAAGTTTGGCCTTAGCCTAATCTTTCGGACTTTAATTAAAATAAAGAAAAAAAGTTACAAGTGAATGGGACTAGTGCCCATGGGACCCCCCAAATCCCACCATGCAGGGAAGGAGTATGGCAAGCTAGAGGGCATTACAAATGAGGTGGATAAATTTATCATCACCCTCATGTGGGACCCATTTGGGTTTCAACTTGTTGTTTTCAAGGAGGTAAATACAGTGATGTCTAATCGGTGGAGATCTCTTATCTTGGGATATTCTTTTACCTAGGAGAAACAAGGATTTCTCGATCGACCATTCCTTAGGAGTTTGGCCAAAATTGACAGCACATCGCTCCCTTCAAATCTTCTAGAGAGTCTCACCTCTGATGGCATTCCACAGCCTCGATGAGCAGCCGACCGCCTCACCCAACATCACCTGTTGCCAATTAATTTGGTTCGTGAGTCTCAATACTTGGGTCACATGATGCCAGATAACACGGGACTTGGGGCAGTCGAAGAACAGGTGAGCTAAGTCTTCGATGCACCGATGGCAACACTTGCACCATGGCGGCACACCACAGATTTTGTTAGCCCTTGCATTGGACCAAATACCTTTATGCAAGATCTGCCACATGAGAACGAACTTTTTGACCTCAATTAGGGGGTGCCAAATAGACATGAATTTTAGTTCCCACCGAAGTTTGGTCCAAGAAAGACACCATCTCTTGTTAAGAGTGTGGTGAACATCTAAATCCTATTTGAAGTTGGGGGTTCTGGATAGCTTCTTACCATTGCTCCATTTGAGGCCCTCCAGGCAAGGAAGATCTTGACCGCAGAGAAGGCGGGTAGTTGAGCGGTCCCATGCTAAACACCTGCTTTGAAGAAGAGTCCATTCCTCAAAGGTAACTCTAAGTCTCGGATCCAATTCTTCGAACCTAATCCACTGGCTTGTCTCTTGTTTCCAGAGTTGTTTCCACTGTTTGAACCCCTTGTTCCATAATCATTTTGCAGTTTGGAGGTTCCAAGACTCCACCCCCCTAATGCTGCTGATCCGGAACCAAATAGAGTCATTTTGTCTTATCCCAGCCGCCCACTTCCACTCATCACTAATTCTGATGAACTCTTTGGCCTTGTTCCAGTTCTTCCATAAGGAACACACGAGGCTAGAGCCTTTAGGGGACACCAGGTGGGGGGAGAACAAAAGCACGAGAATCCCTATGTCCTTCCAACCAGGATGGCCAACTAAGGTAAGGTCTTCCGTGTTTCTAAAGATCAATTTAGCCCAAAAGGACTCCCTATTGCTCCAAGCCTTGATAAGCCACTTTGCCGCCAGCTTGTCAGCCAACCCAACAATATCCAAAATTCCCAAGTCCCCTGAGTCAGGCAGGCCAACTGCAATGGTAAAGGAGCATGCACACACAGTTTGCGGAAGGAACGGGCCGGTAGGTTGCGATGATACCATGTGGAAGTTGCACTGTTACACAGAGAAACAAGAGATGCCTGCAGAGTTGGAGAAGACGACACGCGCACAAGCAACAAATCCGTTGAATTGGTTGTATGTACTATTAATTCACCATATTACATATATAGATGATTTAAGCACCGGTTCATATCCAGGTTTATTCATATGTGGTAGATATTCATATTAATTCCATCATTTTCAATGTCTGATGTTAGATATAGTCGAATCATTTTAGCTTTTGATATAACTACTCTTTTTATTTTGATCTGTCTGCCTGACTTGTTGCTGTTTGGCCGAGTGGTTACTCTGTAGCAAGCTCTAGCATAATCAAGGTTCTCACCCCAAGGAGATAGAATGACGGTTCTGCATGGACATACACACATGGTGTCATACGTATGCAAATGGATCCTCCAATGGATTACTACTTGCCCTATCTCCACGTTATTCGCATGGTGGGACATTCTATTAGCATCCGAGATATGGACAAGGGGAAATCTATAACCAATAGCAATATGTACAGAGCTTCAAGAGACATTGTATTGATCAGAAATCTGAAAGGCTTGATGAGAATCTTGATGATGTTGTAGCTCCCTTTATGGCTTGCTTCACTACAAGGAATATGGTGGGCGTATAGCGAGGTTAAGGCGACATAATTTCATCGCTATAAAATTGCAAAATGCATCGTATTGAGCGTCATATGCGGACTGTCGATTAAAGGACGAGCCAAACGACGTTTTTTGTGACTTGTGGCACGAGGAGGTCTGTGACGCTCGCATAGAGCATCGCTAACACGACGCTTTTAAAAAGTGTCGCATAAGCGACGCTTGTTTACGTCGCATAAGCGATGCGTTTTGGCGTCGCATAAGCGATGCGTTTTGGCGTCGCATAAGCGACGCTAAAACATGTCGCTTATGCGACGATAACTGGATGCGTAGCATCGCTTACACGACGGTCTATTGACGGAAAAAAATTAAAATGCTGGAGGCTCTTCGATCTGCATTTTCACGCATCTGATCGAAGAGCTCTCCAACGTTCGCAATTGCGCTGCGCTTACGAGCTGAAGCAAGTATATGCAGAATTGTTGTTTTGCCCAAGCTCTCTCTTATTGTCTCCCTCTGTCTCTGTTTCTCTCTTTCTACATCTTTCCCTCTTTGATATCTCTCTCTCTCTCTCTTTATTGCAAGTTATTCAAGAAGCTAACCAAGCAAAAAGTATGGCTAACTATTGTAAGACAATTTCTATTCTTTGTATATCATTTGAATTGTGTTATTTTCATTAGATAGCATACTCACACTTATTGATATGCACTTATACACTTATACATGATGAAATTATTGATATGCACTTATACACTTATACATGATGAAGATGCACTTTCACACATATACACATATACACATATACACATGCACATACACACACATATATACACATGCATATGCACAAACATTTCTACAAACACATAAAAAAGACTTACATGCATGCATTATTGCATATATATATATATACATACATACACACATTAACATATACGCAAATACATGTATATGCACATCCACATGCATGCACATGGATGCAAATGGAAATGCATCCACATACACATGCATGTTTCATACATATACACATGCATATACATACATTATACACATATATACACATATATATGCACATACGTACACACACATATACACATGCACACACACATGCACATACCTACATATACACATATACATGCACATACACACATATACACATAGAGTTACACATGTACATGCACATACATATACACACATATACACATGCACATGCACATACTCATACACACATATACACTTACACATGCACATGCACATGCACATACATACATATACACACGCATACACATGCACATACATACATATACACACAGAGAAGAATGTTGAATCTAAAGCTTACTTGGAATCCTAGGCTTGGTTTTATTTTACGGACGTCCTCATGCATGAACAGTAGCCATAGAATGCCTTCATTCATAAAAAATGTTATTATGGAAGTATTATTGTAATTAATACACAAGTAGCATATGATCTTATTACATAAATTTGTAATTAACGTTTTCCAACAAACTTTAAAATTACTCTTACAAGTCTCATTGCCAGTGGAGTGCTTCTATCATGGGAGCTGGACGTAAGACCGAAACATACAAAGGCCTTTATTCTCCTTCCTTTGGGGCTAGCCGTCCTCATTCATCAACGCTCCCGTTCTTGAACCTTCCGATCGAGGAGCTTGCTGCTGTGATTTTTGGCTGTGGCCATGCGACTTACAATGAATGCGTCACACAGCTTCTGTTTGGTATACTTTATCTATCCTCTTACTTTCTATCACAGGTATACGTCTCTCCCTTTAAACCATAATGCATCATATCATGGTTTGGATTTCTCATTTTGAGATTCCACTGTGCTTTCGATAGTATGTTTTTCCACGTCCTGGTCATATGGACACCATTTCCTTCTGTGCCCTTATCTCTCTCTCTCTCTGTCTCTCTCTCTCTCTCCCTCCACATATTACTCCATGTTCATGTGTGTGCATGTTTTTGGTATGGCTTTCGTGCGAACGTAGAGAAGAATGCTGAATCTAAAGCTTACTTGGCATCCTAGGCTTGGTTTTATTTTGCGGACGTCCTTATGCATGAACAGTAGCTTGATCATTAGCTTTTGTGCATGTCCAGGCCTTCGAGCTTCTCATATCAGCTATGTAAAGAATGTCTGACCAGGGATGCCACTATTTTTGTTTAATTACATTGATAAAACGTTGCATGGTATTTTTAAGGCAGACAGCTATGGAGAGATGAACATCAATCCATATGCCTGGACTGATGGGAAGCAGATGACATAGTTTCCAACCCAGGTTCTTTGCTTAGATTTAATAATCTCTGATATTACATTAGGTCAGTGTCTGAGGCGTAATGAGATTTTGTTTACATGTAGGCACGCGTACGGTTGAGATGTCAGTGTGCACCATTGATAGAAAGCATTATAAGCAGCAAATTATGTGAATTATTCACAGGAGAAAATCCTATTTGAGTTAAATCATGTGTAGATAGATAAGCTTATATCTCTTTTCATGAGAAACTCGTTGAGTGTCAGTAGACAGGTTGTGGGTTTACAACGTGGGTCCATGTTAGGGGACAAAGGAGAAGATGTTGACGGTTGCGTATAAAGGCCTTCATTCTCCTTCCTCTGGGGCTAGCCGTCCTCCTTCATCACCGCTCGCGTTCTTGAACCTTCCGACCGAGGAGCTTCTTGCTGTCATTTGTGGCTGTGACCATGCGACTTACAATGAATGCGTCACACAGCTTTTGTTTGGTATACTTTATCTATCCTCTTACTTTCTATCGCAGATATACGTCTCACCCTTTAAACCATAATGCATCATATCATGGTTTGGATTTCTCATTTTGAGATTCCACTATGCTTTTGATAGTATGTTTTTCCACGTCCTGGTCATATGGACACCATTTCCTTCTGTGCCCTCTCTCTCTCTCTCCCTCCCTCCACATATTACTACATGTTCATGTGTGTGCATGTTTTTGGTATGGCTTTCATGCAAATGTAGATAAGAATGCTGAATCTAAAGCTTACTTGGAATCCTGGGCTTGGTTTTATTCTACGGACGTCCTTATGCATGAAGAGTAGCTTGATCATCAGCTTTTGTGCATGTCCACGCCTTCGAGCTTCTCATATCAGCTATGTAAAGAATGTCCGACCAGGGATGCCACTATTTTTGTTTAATTACATTGATAAAAAGTTGCATGGTATTTTTGAGGCAGAGAGCTATGGAGAGATGAACATCAATCCATATGCCTGGACTGATGGGAAGCAGAAGACACAATTTTCGGCTCAGGTTCTTTGCTTAGATTTAATAATCTCTGATATTACATTAGGTCACTGTCTGAGGCGTAATGAGGTTTTGTCTACATATAGGCATGCGTACGGTTGAGATGTCAGTGTGCACCATTGACAGAAAGCATATACAAGGGAGCCTTATAAGCAGCGAATTATGTGAATTATTCATAGGAGACCTATTTGAGTTAAATCATGTGCAGACAGATAAGCTTATATCTCTTTTCATGAGAAACTCGTTAAGTGTCAGTAGACAGGTTGTGGGTTTACAACGTGGGTCCATGTCAGGGGACAAAGGAGAAGATGTTGACGGTTGCATATAAAGGCCTTCATTCTCCTTCCTCTGGGGCTAGCCGTCCTCCTTCATCACCGCTCCCATTCTTGAACCTTCCGACGGAGGAGCTTGCTGCTGTGATTTTTGGCTGTGACCATGCGACTTACAATGAATGCATCGCACAACTTCTGATTGGTATACTTTATCTATCCTCTTACTTTCTATCACAGATATACATCTCTCCCTTTAAACCATAATGCATCATATCATGGTTTGGATTTCTCATTTTGAGATTCCACTATGCTTTCGATAGTATGTTTTTCCACGTCCTGTTCATATGGACACCATTTCCTTCTGTGCCCTTATTTCTCTCTCTCTCTCTTTATCTATCTGTCTCTCTCACTCTCTCCCTCCCTCCACATATTACTGCATGTTCATGTGTGTGCATGTTTTTGGTAAGGCTTTCGTGCGAATGAAGAGAAGAATGCTGAATCTAAAGCTTACTTGGAATCCTCAGCTTGGTTTTATTTTACGGATGTCCTTATGCATGAACAATAGCTTGATCATTAGCTTTTGTGCATGTCCAGGCCTTCGTGCTTCTCATATCAGCTATGTAAAGAATGTCTGACTAGGGATGCCACTATTTTTGTTTAATTACATTGATAAAAAGTTGCATGGTATTTTTGAGGGAGACAACTATGGAGAGATGAACATCAATCCATATGCCTGGACTGATGGGAAGCTGAAGACTATTAAAAGTGCTTTCGGTTAAGCCCTTTTAATCTCGTTTTTGGGTTCTTGGGATGGATAGGGGTCTGATAGTACAGAGGCCCTTTTTTAATTTTCCCAATTCAACATTCGGTTAACAACTAACTACTTCCGATTCAACACTTATCACTGTGCAATGCGTCTACCATGTGTATGATGTATTTTACGAATTCCCATAGAACTATTAAGATTAATCGCAATGTTACGGTAATTAACAATTAATTATTGAAACTTAACACTCAAACACAGTACTCAGAATTCTTCAAATCTGCAACACAACATCTCCAGTGCTATCGCCCAGACAGACAGTCTGGCGACTCCTCTTTGCCCGAAGAATACCGTGCTTGCCTTTTCATTACTCAAAAGAGGGTTACACCTTTTCGTCATGCCTTTTCAGTGCGTGCGAATATAGGAAATAAAATTACATAGAGATCCAATCCGGCAGCTCACACTGGCACGCACGGTGGACTCGAACCCAAAAATGAAAATTACATTAAGGCTCATCAATAATGCCCTGGATATACAGAGTTCGAGCTAACTTAAAGGTTCGGGTAATCTTCTGTTTTAAAGAATCTAACATGTCTTTCAGAATGGTAGGCTCGATAAGTTGGGCATCAATTCGAACAAAATTGATGCCCAACTTATCGAGGGCAAAAATGTTTGTGTCTGTAAAAATGTTTCCTATAGGTAAAATTCATTAGCGAGGGCAGCATCTCTTCTCAGCTTCATGTCTGCAATCTCTGCATCGATTCTCAAGAGTCTGTCTGCTTGAACGCCTAATTGTTTTTTGCATCTTTCCAGCTCCTGAGCTTGATACTGGATAGTTTTATAATAAGCATCTCGCTCTTTCCTAATAGCTTCCATCTCTTTCTTTAACTGAATAGTCTATCTATGTATCTATCTATCTATCTATCTATCTATCTATCTATCTATCCAGAGCAAGGTCCGCGCGTGTTTCCTCTAGCAGATTTCCGATCGCAACTCGAGCATCTTCTTTATCTTGTACTAGTTGTTCCAATTGAGATACTCCTCGCGAGCAGCAAGGAGAACGTTCTTCTCCTTTAATTCAATAAGTGCGGTGTCTCGTTGAGCAATCAGATTGTCCCTTTGTACTAATTGCTCTTGGAGTTGCTGGAGCTGAATTTGTAGTGCGTGATTCTCGGCTTTGACCGGAATTGCTTCTTCCTGGAGCGGGGTAATATCCGCTTGGAGCAAGTCTACCTTACTCTGCAACTCCTGCTGAATGTTCTGAGTTGCTATCTTCATCTGGAGGGGCAATTGCTTGGAAAATTGGATAAGAAGTTGGCCCATAGATGCCAATTCTGTGAACATGACTGCTGGAGGGGCAAGAGAAGAAGGAAGTTGTGATGACGAGGCAGAGAGCAGATGAGGGGAGGATGGTGGAGAGTAATCAAGAGAGGATAACGGATGAGTTGATGCCTCACAAATGGCAGTGGAAGGTGCACCAAGAAGAACTTCAACAGGAGCATGAATGTTAGTTGGCGGAGGAAGAGGGATAAGGGCGGTTGATGCCAAAACTATTCCAGTCTCAATGTGGTTTTCCTCCATAGCAGCTTCGGTAATGGTCTCGGCATTTCCAATCAATTGCTTGACTGCATCTTCTTGGACCGTGACTGCATCTGCTTGGACGTCAGCAATTGGTGATGAAGGAGATTGACAGTCCGTACCCCCAGTAGCTTCCGCTATCTCCTTCACAGCCTCAGCATCCGGTTGATGAGATTCTTCCTGCGAGGAGACTTCAGCTACATCTTCCATGATAGTATCCTGATCCGGCTGCTTGAAAGGAGAAGACAGGACAGACTCTACCTATCAGGAGGTGGCGGTGTCATGGAAGACTTCAACATCTTGGCCTGCAGTTGAGCACTGTACCTGGCTTTCTGGATGGACTAACGCGTCTGTGTTTGCAGTAAAAAAAATGAAGCAGGTCTTCAGCATCGTCGTCTTCGACCATCCGTGTAGATTCTTCATGTAACAGAATAATATTGGGTGGGGGTTGCGTGGCTTGTATTACCGGAAGGAGAAGGGTAAGGAGATGCGGTAAACGAGCGCAAGGAATATCATGCTTCGCTAACTGTTTGGTAACCGCTACACATTCACGGTGAATGCGCCGAAAGAAGAAGGAAGTGAAATTGACGAGTTCGCGGGAGGCAGTATCGATCAATGAGTAAAAAGGTCGGGAAATACCATATGTGTGTTTTTGCATGTTTAATGCGGCGATAAGGAATTGCAGAGCGGCACGCTTTGGTTCGGGTCGACAGAGAATGACAAACTCATTAGATGAGTGCCGGGGAAACAGTTCCTTCATGGTGGCGAGAGGAAGGAGCATTCCATTCTCTAACCCCTCCTGAGGGAGATGGAATCCCTCAGCAACCGTGTTTGGCATAACTACTACACGAGGGTTTAAACACGTTAATGGCCAGCACTGCTCTTGAGCAAACGTGGCGGCAATAGTAGAGATGATCTGTGCATGGAAGGGGTGACACTCCACTGAATGCCAAGGCAATTCAGCGAAGGCCAACAATCCCCAAGCACGCAAGTACTCACTCACCTCTCGAGTGCGACGCGCACGGAAGGTTGCTATGTTAGCCAGAGCTTCCATGGTGCACGTAGAGAGCAACAAAGACACAGAATACACAATGGTCGCAAACACACAAACACAATAGCGATTAACAACAAAAGAAACAAGATTAAGTAAGAGCACGGGGAAAATTAGGTGGCAAGAACCATAATCATAACACAGTATTGGAAATATATCCTTCATAATGGTGACATGCATGCATGAACAGAAGCAGTGACACAAAGGCGGCTATTAATCATGATTAGATGAGCAAAATGGAAGGATTACGACAGTTGGTCAACCGAAACACGAGGGGTAGAAAAGAGAAGCAAGTGACAAGTGAAAAAAAGGAAAATACTGAGGACACCTCATGAGTTAGTAGATGACGGGTGATAGGGATGGAGTTTGGAGCCATTAACCGCTTTTGGAAGAAGGACAGCTGTTAAAGTTGCCAACCGAAAAGTTGCGGGTCCCACTTGTTCAGCAATCCGATATGGGCCGAACCACCGTAGCTTAAATTTTTCGGCAGATATATTGGCTTTAGCATTATAGAATAAAACGAGTTGGCCAATCGTAAATACAGGGGTTTTTAAAAAACGATGATGAGTATGGGCTTGGCGTAGTTGAACTTCTTGAAGAATCATGAAGCTTTCGAAGTGTTGTTCATCCAATGATCTGAGAACATCTAACCGGAATGGAAAAGATTCTTCTGATAGCAATTTCTAGGATAAGGCTACACGCAGGCTCGACACCACCACTTCCATTGGAGCAATAGCTTCCAGTCCATAAGCAAGTTTAAACAGAGTCGTTCTGGTAGCCACTTTATACGTGGTCCGGTAAGCCCACAAAACGGCAGGTAAGAGCTGGTCCCATCATACCGGACACTCCAAGATCAGTTTCTGGAGAATATTTAGCAGAGTCTTATTAGTGCTCTCAGCAAGACCATTCACGCATGGATAATAAGGTGAGCTGAATTTATGCACAATCTGGAAAGTCCGAGTCACCACTTGCATTAAGGTATTTGCAAAATGTGTCACTATCTCTAGAGGTAGTCCGAATCGAGGGAAGACATCCTTCATCAAACATTTGGCCACCAAAATAGCTATAGCAGAACGTAGAGCCCAAGCTTCCACCCACCTAGTGGCATAGTTTGTACAAGTCAAAATATATTGGTTGTTGGTGAGGGTCGCTGGGGGTGTAATTGGGCCAATGAAATCTAAACCCCACTTCTGAAAGGGTTCAAGAGGCAGGACCGGTTAGAGAGAAAAGAAATGTCGCTGCAAGGGTTGTCCAGACCGTTGACAGACATCACACTGCTGCAGAAATTTAACAACATCTCTGTACATTGTAGGCCACCATAGCCCACTTTGCAGGATTTTGTGATGAGTGAGATCAGATGCGAAGTGTCCTCTAGTGGGTGATGAGTGAGCCATGGCAATAACTGATGCCGATTCATGTGGAGGGATGCATTTGAGCAGGACACCAGTCTGATCTATGTAATACAGTTGCCCCACAATCAACCAAAATCGTCGACTATAGACTATAATTTTCCGGCGCACAGTAGGCGGAATATTAGGAGGGAGACAACCATCAGTAAGAAAAGTCATTAATGTATCATAGTATGCAAGGGCAATAGGAAGTCCTGTAGATGCCTCAGGAGCTGCCTCGGTTACATAAATAGCCGGCATCGTGTCATCGACACCTACCGGATTCTCACCGGAATCCAGACGAGATAAAAAGTCTGCCAAGACATGCAACGCAACTGGTCGGTGAATAACTTCATAATGAAACTCTTGTAATAGTAAAACCCATCTTGCCAGTCTGCCGCCTAAGTGTTGTTGGCGAACCAAATACACCAGTGCGGCATGATCCACATGGAAAGTGAATGTTCATCCCAACAACTAATGCCAAAACTTCTTAACAGAGTATACCAGACCAAGACACTCTCATTCTGTCACAGAGTAATTTCTCTCTGTAGGAGCTAATCGGCAGCTCGCATAGTATACTGGTCGAAACCATTTGTCGGTTTGTTGCATCAGCACACTGCCAATCGTGATGTCTGATGCATCCACAAATACATGGAATGAGCGCTCCCAATCAGGCGATTGCAGGATGGGAGCCTGCATCAGTAGGACCTTCAAACGCTCAAATGCGCTTTGACACGCATTAGTCCATTCATACTTACGCGGGGTGGTGGTCATAAGTCAGTTGAGTGGCGTCGCTAGATGAGCCAGCCACCGTAAGTGTCTGCTATGCCACCTGATCTGGCCAAGCAACCGCATAACTTCTTTGGGGGTCTTTGGGACCGGTGCCTCCAACACTACTGCTACCTTATCAGGGTCTACCTGTATTCCTTGTTTGGAGATGATATGACCGAGCAGCTTCCCACAAGAGACCGCAAAGATCGATTTGGTAGGATTCAAACATAATCGATACTCCCGGCACTTTTCAAAACAGCACCGTAAATGATACAAGTGCACCGAAGTATCACCAAATAATGAAAAATCATCCAAATAGACTTGCATAAATGTTGTCAAGTAAGGTGAGAACACTTCTTGCATACATCTTTGGAATTTACTCGGGGCATTCCGCAAACTGAACCACATTACGGTGCATGCATAGACACCCCAGTTGGTGACGAATGTCGTCTTCGGTATATCCTGTTCCGCCATCCTCACTTGATTGTATCCACTGTAGCCATCCAAGAAAGAATACATTTCGTGACCTGCTACCTCATCGAGCATCGTATCTAGAAAAGGAAGAGGGAACGGATCTGGTACGATGGCTGCATTAAGCTTCCGGTAGTCAACACAAATACGTAACTGTTTATTTTTCTTAGGCACTATTACTATTGGCAAGATCCACTCTGCATGTTTGATAGGGACAATGAATCCAACCTTCAACAAGCGGTCTAGTTCCGCTTTGACCTGGGCTGCATAATGCGGGTTCATCCTGTAACTAGGTTGTTTGATAGGTCTCGTATCCGGTTTCAACACCACTCTATGTTGATAAATCTGTGGGTTGTTGCTCTAGCACAATGGTGAGAACCACGTTAAGAAGCTCCACCTCCTTAATGTCAATCCGCGGAAGAGATAGGAGTGATATGAAGATCGTGGATATGAGATGAAGTGAGAGTGATGGTGAGAAGCATAAAGATGCACACACACATACACACACACAACAAAGAGACAAGCAAGACACAATGGAAGGTAGGAAATCAACTCTATTACTCAAGATCTCAATCACAAGCTCAAAATAGCTCTAAGCTCACACTAACCAACACTAGCTAGCCTCAAAAATGAGCTCTCTAGCTCTTTTTATAGATTATAGACTAGTTTTGACCAGTTTCACATCTAGTGACCAACATAGTTAAAAAATAGGTCCTAGATGCTATTTGAAAGGGTAAAGGGTGTCTAAAAATAACCAAAATTGGTACGCTCATTCTACCTAAGCTCCTCAAGCTCGAGGACTCCTTGGCTTGCACAAAATGGAGCTATAAATTACAAAAAATGCTTTCTCTATGTTACATATGGTACAAAAGTGATGAAAATCACTGTTGGAGGTTTTTGAAAAGTATTTTAAAATATAAGTCTTTGAAAAAATGATTCGACTGACTCCCTGCTTCTTTGTTATGCTCTGTCTTCACATGCTTTCACGTCTTCTATGCCTCTGGCTACTGCCAACACCCTCCTCCCTCTCGCTTCTGTCATCCTCGACAGAACCTTGTTGCGGGATCTATCGGATGTAACTCTGTAGGAGGTCTTCAGCATCTGATGGCATGAGTCGATAATGCGTGGAATATACCATCTGTTCACAGGCAAATAATTGAAGTAAATGCGTAGGCCTACTGATGAACACTTCTGAATGGTATTCCCAGAAATCGGTTGTGAACATTTCTTTGAAAGTCTGCTTATAGCAAGCCGGTAAGTACTTGATTCTACAATTCCAGGCATAATACACCCGGAGCGATGGCGTTGTACTCATATCATATGCAAGATCTAGATTGCCATGCTCGAAACCTGAGGTGTTCACATGGGGTGCCTTGACGCGACGGAAGACTTTGAAAACCATATGCATCATGTCAAATATCTTGACAGTCATGTGCGCTGCTATATCGTCCATATGTTTTAAGCAAGGGAGCCAGTGGCGAATCGTTGCCATCATGTATCCGATTGTAGGTGGTCCGGTGGGTGGCCTGAAGTATGGGTAGTTGAGCCAATCCTGGCATTGCTTGTTGTTCTGTACTTTAATGGCAAATGCCTTCCAGGAACGGCGACGTGGCACTGGTTCCCAACATGGGTTGTACTTTAAGTGTAGTGGTGCTTTGACCCAAGTACTCATCATCTCTGGATAATTCTGTAAGAGATCCTTGCGCCAATCTGGTTGATAGATTTCTCCTTGCTGCGCGTCTGTTGGCAAATTGTCAGGCTCAAACTGAGTAGCATGAGAGGGTTTCTTGCCTGTTTCTTTCTCTATGGCCAACTGATGTTCCACCATTAGCATAAAGTAAGGCTTGTATTGTAGCTCATGCCCTTATATGTATCTGCGAGGGGTGAAATGAGCAAAATAAGGAGACTGTAAAATTCTTTCTTCAATCATTGCCATGGTGTGTAACTGCACCTCTACCCTTGCGGAGTGGGTTGTTCCAAGTTCTTCAATCGTCTTCATCCATGTGGGAGTTGGAAGTTCAAAAGTCATATGGCCTTCAGTCGTGACTCGTCCGCCTGAGATGGGTTGGGGTTCATATGCTTCTTCAAAAGTTTCCTCCACCGGAATAGTGACTGTTTCTTCCTCTGCTGGTAGTTCCGGTGGGGAGTCTGGCCTGGGGGTGCTTCATATACGGCTATCTCTGATTGAAGAGTTGATACCTGGGCCCGTAATTTGTTGAGTTCCTCAATGATTTTAGGAGATGGGTCCGCAGGAGCTGGTAGTCCTTATTGTATTGGTGCTCTTAGTTGGAGTAGTTTATGATCTTCCTTCAGCTTCTAATATTCCTTGTTCATGTTTTCATACTCATCTAGCAATCTGACATGATCATCTAGCAACATTTTCATAGATTCGGAGGGCACGGCCTTGAAACGGCTGGGGCTTAATGGTTGGTTGGGTTGATCTAATGCAGCTTCCAAATTCTCTCTGTTCTGTTCTTGTAAGCGCTGGTTCTCTTCTTTTGCTGCTGCCAAGTGTCGTCTGAGTAAGCCCATGTTCCTGGTGAGTGTCGCATTGTGAATCGTCTGGGCCCTTAACAAGTTATCGATATCTATGACGGCCTGTTTCGTCTTTTCTTCACTTTCTAGTTCAATTTTGTGATATGCCTCTCGTAGCTCTTGGTAACGGGTGTTCAATGAGGCATTCTCGATGGTCAATGAATTGAGCTGCGACTGTAAATCGTTGGTTGTCTTCTGCAGGGTCTGATAATTATTTCCAAGAGATGCAAACTCATCTCTTACTTGAGTCATACATGTGAACATCTATCGAAATGTGGTGTCTATAGTGGGTGATAATATTAGTGACAGAGTGAATGCAGTTGTGGTGTGTGTGGGTGTCGGTGCAAAGGGAAAGGGAAATGGGGATGGGAATATGGATGCAGTGTGATTGTGGAAAATTCTGATGTGCCTAAATATGGTGGTACCATGGAAGATGTGAGCGGTGGTGCGGTGGGCGGTGATATATCCATGTCGTTGGATATGGTATCAAGCGCGGTGACTGTGAATAATGGCGTGAGAGTGGGTGCATGTGTGGATGTAAATACAGGATTTACAAAAGTTGAAGAGTAATTTACAGAGGGGTTCTCTTGTACTGCTTGGTGGAGAGAAGGAAGAGGAAAGGCAGTTGGGCAGGGAGGTGTGACTAGGGAGAAGGTTAATGGAGGTGGGAATGGGAAAAGGGGTCTTGGAGGTGTGGGGAAGGACGGGAAGGATGGGGGGGGGAAATGGGACTGGATAGAAAGGTGGATGTTCGAGGAGGAAAACTAGGTTGGGTGGGTGCAAGAATTGTCGGATGAATGGAAGTAAGGAAGGCTTCTGCTACAGCGCTATCCAAAGATGTGGATGGTCTGGGAGAGATCGGATGTATAGGGGAGATTGGAAATACGGGAGGTGAAAGAGGAGCGGTTGGGGTAGTGGGTACTTCGGTCACAACGGTGGTATGTACAGTAGTAGTGTGGGGTAGGGAGTCGATGAGGATAGCTTCTTCAACCTCAGATCGTTCAGGAATTAGTCATGCTTCCTTGGCCTGTTGGGATGACTGAGTACCTGTCGGTACACAAATATATTCGCCTGGTTTTGATAGTAAACGTACTCATCGGGGGTCATATTGTGAAAGTGGTTTTCTTTGCAAATATCTTAATGCTTCGTTGGATCCCATTGATTTGACAAGTTCCCTAAAGCCTTTGATGTATACTTCTTCGAAACCGCCTGAGATAAGTTCTTGCTCTATGAGTGCTTGGCTCTCTTCCTCAGTTAACTTCTTATGCACCCAAACCTTTTCCATGATGCGATATAACTTTTTGACGGCCAAGGTGTATGCCGCTGCTTCAAATGTTTCGTCTTCGTGTGTGCTGGTGTCACCTTGGGTGTCCATGTGCTGTTCTTGCTCATCTGTCTGCACATTTTCTTGGGATTCATGAGTGCCCTGGCTGGCTTCATCATCGCCCTCGTCTTCATCTGTTTCTGTTCGTTCTCCGTCCGAGATGGATAAGACTTGTCCTTGTTGTTGATCCGAGGGAGTGGTCGGGTAGCTTGGACGTTCATATTCTTGAGAAAAGATCTACCTTATGGAAACTGAAATTCATTTGAGAAAGCATCCGACATTTCGAAATCAAATGTTGTATCTATGGGTTCCGCTTCCATGTTGGGTATTGGAAAAGAAAATGCTTCCGCACCAATAGTGGTGGGAACTTCTGCTGCAGTGGTGGTAGGTTCGTGCACTGATGTTTCCTGTGAGGTAACTACACTAGTAGTGCCTTCTGTAACGATAGGTCATGATAATCGTATGCGAATAGGTTGTACAATTGCAGGGGCTTCCGTCGGAGACTGTTCTGGAGAGGGTTGTGGTGACGGTGATTCTGGGACCTGTAGACATGGAATGGTTCCTCTCATGCGCTTTCCTGCTCGTCCTTTGCTAGACTTCCTAGCTTTCTTTGCTGTCCCCTTGAATGCTTTCAGCTCCTCGCTTGTCATTTCACGCTCGATTGGTAAATCGTATGCCAAACACATATATATAATGCGCGTGAGAGCGCAACATTCATTGATTACCTTCTTTCTTTCCCATCTATGTTATGCTAAGTACAATTGATTAATTATCCAACTGGCTAGGTCTATCGTTTGAGGTCCAATACATGCTAAATATAAACCAAACCAGATGCGTTTGTGGGGCATGGTGAATTGATCCTGAGCTGGAAATGCAAAATGTTGCATACATATCCTTAACGGTTTAGAGAGCTCAGGTGTGATTGCTGAAATATCTTCCCACTTAGTAACATCCCCACGTTTCATAGGCTATGGAATTAGACTTTCTCGTTCGGTCAGCGTATGCATTCCATGTATCTTAATAGCAGCTCTAATCAAATCTTTAGACAGATAAAACTTCTTATATGGTCAATCATTTACCAAAGACGGCAAAATGAATGTTCGTGGCAAATCTTTGTTCTCCAAAGCTGTCAATGTTGTTACCAAGTAGTAGCATCTGTAGAAATCCGGTTTAGGCAAAGGATCACTGAAATATTCTATGAAGCTTGCTCTTGCCCAAACATGCATTAAGTCTTCTGTGTTCTATAGTCCTTCAAATTCTCTTGAGCAAAATTGGTACTTGGCCCATGTACGGTTATCAAAAGTCAAATTGGCTTCAAAAAGGAAATCTGCATCTGCTAACGGTCCTGCTAGACCTTGAAACCAATGAGAATTGTGATGAATCTTTTCAGTATAACCCCTAGGAGGGTCGTCAATCGGCATAGGTCCTGGAAATCCCTGAAATTCTGGTGGTTGAGCCGTAGGATGGGGCTCAGCAAGTAGTTCACCAATACTGGCCATAGGTATGGTGGTGGCAGCTTGTGATGGTCCTTCTGTCTGCATGATGAGTGATGCAAGTGTGTAGCAGATCTGCTACAAAAGATTAACACATTAGTATGGAAATTAATCATGATCCCATTAAAGTGAGACCGCAATCCCTTTCCATAACCGTTGTGTAACCCGTGTAGCCGAGTGTTGTGATGTGGTTTATGGAATGATTGTTGCAAACTAATGCAGGTCTCTAGACACCTATATGCGTCAGATGATGCATACATTTCTTGATGATGTGTTATTACAAGTGATGTTGGGTTATAGTGTGTGGATTTGTACAAGGTTCAATCGTGAATGAGTTATTACAAGGTTGTAGATTAGTCGGGGTGGGAGTTATGTTAGATAAGAGGGTTGGAGAAGTCGTCTGGATACGTTTCGGTATCCACTTCCTAAGAGTTTCTGAGCGGGTGGTATGTTTCTGCTAAGGGATAAAAGGTGATATTGGATGTGGTGGTATTGAGGGTTGAAGAGATTTTTGAGGGGTATATATTACATGGCTTGAGGGTTGAGCTATAATACACTGTTTGGGTACCCAAATCTGCGTGGGTGTGGGTCGATTCATAAGGTACTTCTTGGTGATCCAAATCCGTCAACTGTTCGTACTCGTAGAAGAAGGTCGAGAAGGCTTTGGATATTGCTTCTACTTCTGTTGAAACTTCTTCTGCGTTTCGTCTACGTTGTTGATATCTGTTGGTGGTTTCTATCCTTTTGGCACCCATATTTGTCTCGTGCCTCTTACTTTGTGATATTGCCACTGCTGCTTTCTTTGTGTCGTCTGGTATGCTTGTCAGTCTGGGTTCCTCCGTTGTGGTTGGCTCCTTTGTGGTTGAGGTTGAGAGGTCGGATGGACACTCTGCTTTGGAAAAGAAGGGAGGTCCAACACTTGCGAAACCTGCCCATTAGGAAGTGCTCCGTTTTGTACTATTAATCTAGTCCAGACCGCAGTAAGTGTGGAAGGATGGGCACTACAGGGTGTTTTGCCCATGTGGCTACTGATGCAGTCCACCTGATCGTTGATTGTCCCCATTTGTCTGACAATCGTCCCTATTTGTCCGTTGCTGGAAGACCAAGGGAAAATCTCGTGACGTCCTTTTGTCTGGCCCTTATCCATCGGCAAGCTCTCATGGGTTGACTTTGGAAGGAGCGTGCTTAGCCGAGGGCTTTGACCAAATATCTTTCAGTCCTCCGTCGCAAGCGTTTCATAGGGTTGTGGGTTGTTGGAGAAACACTCACTAATTGGACATATATTTGAAGGTCAAATCTTAGGAAGAAAACACCATGCCTATGTGAAGGGACAAATTCACAAGTGTATCATATTTGTAAAGTTAGTTCACTTTAGTTCTAGAAGTTTTTTAAAATCATGAGAATACGAAAATCTATATAAGTTAGTTTGTATCAACTGATGCGGAGAGAGAGCGAGAAAGAAGAAGTAGAAGAAGGAGTTCATTTTATTCGACTGAATATTGTCGGGCTTCTCTGAGTGAGAAAGCATCTGTAAAGCTTCTGAGTTTCCATAGCTATGAGAAAGAACTGAGTAAAGTTCTGTGTATGAGTCTCTCTCCATCATCTCCATGCTTGCCTACTGTGTGATGAATTAAAAAGATCAAGTTTTCCAAGCAACTCGATGCCTGGCATCGAATCTCTGCTGATAAGTCATATTTTTCATTTATATTTTTCATTCAGTACTGAAGTGTTTTTGAAAACATGATGTTGTTGGAGCAACTCGATGCCTGGCATCAAATTCCAGTTGATAAGTCATATTCTAAGTGTGCATGAAATCACCTATAGTTTTGGTGTCCAAAAGATCAAGGTTTTATGCGAGAAGTCGATGCCCGGCATCGAATCCCTGCTGAAAAGTGGCCAAAAACACTCCAAGTCGATGCCCGGCATCGAATTCTCGTTGCAAGTCGATGCTAGGCATCGAATTCTAATTTTAAACAGGCGCTCTTACTATAACAGCAAAGATTTCCAATTTTGGAAGGTCATACAGGGTCATCTTGTGAGAGTCATAACTTGAGTTCTAGAGATCCGTTTGATGCATATGATAGCTTGTTGGAAAGCTCTACTCTTCTAGTTTCAGCCTATAAAGTTTCATGGAGAAATAATACTTGATCTAGGAGAAATTAGCAAAATACTGAAGGTATGTCATTTTGGTGACTAGGAATTTCTGTAGAAGCAAAGTTCTCACTTTAGGCTATCATTTCTCAAAGTTTGGAGTGGCAATGAGTTAATGGTGACCATAGAGGTGTTCTAGTGTCACATTAATTCATTTCTTGTGGTGTTTCATACATCAACAAGTGGTATCAGAGCAGAAAGATTCTCGAGAGCAGAAGACGACAAAGGTACGAGAAGTTTTGTAAAGTTTTCCATTAAAGTTTGAAAGGTGAAGCATTTGAAGACACAAGGCATCAAAAGGTTACTTCAAAAGTATCCTCATACACAAAGAACTTCAAAAGGTATTATCCTTTATCCTTTAAGCTCACAGGTTGCAGCAGAAGAAAAGAACTATGGCAGATCATATCTCCATTGACAAACTGGACAGAGATAATTACCCCGCATGGGTAATGAGAATGGAAGTCTTACTTATGAGTAAGGATCTCATGGTATATGTAACAGGTGAAGAAGAGAAGCCAGTATTTGAAGATGAAAGCCGACCAAAGAAAGAGGAACTTGATGCTTTAAAGCATTGGCAGAAGAAGGATGCAAGTGCAAAAGCATACATCTACAATACAATCTCTGATCATTTGCTACCACACATCAGAGGATTGGAATCATCTAAAGATATATGAAATGCATTGGAGTATCATTTCCAAAGTACTACTAAAGCACGGAAAGCAAGTCTATGGTCAGATTTTACAACATTCAAGAAGAAGCCAAGTCAAACCATTAGTGATTATGTCACTAAGATGAAGGATCTAGCAGATAGTCTTGGATCCATAGATGAAGATGTTGAAGATCACAGATTGATTGGTCAATTACTTGCAGGTTTGAGAGGGGATGAAAGGTGGAAACCTTTTGTCTTATCAACAGAACTTTCATTAAATCATTATGTTCCAGATTTGATCCAGTTGCTTGGTTTGATGCTCACATATGAGCAAGACTTGAAGGGAGATGGAGATAAAGGACAAAGTTCTGCAATGTACATGAAGAACAAGAAGAAAGGAGATAAAGGTAAAGCAAAGGATGAAGAAGAGTCAACTTCTCAAGTTTATTATGCAAGAGGTAAAGGCACTGGCAGAGGAAGAGCAAGAGGTTTTGGAAGAGGAAGAGGTAATCAAAATAACAACAAGAAGGCTTGTTGGATCTGTGGATTGAGTAATCATTTGGCTCATGACTGTTGGCACAATCAACAAGGATCAAACCAGAATCAAAACAACAATAGCAGAGGCCGAGGTGGAAGATATCAAAGTAATATTCAAAGAGGTAGACAAAATCAAAGAGGAGGCTATGGTAGAGGTGGAGGAAGAAGTTGGGGACAGAATCAATCCTACAACACCACCTACTACAATTATGCAAATGACACACAGAATGAAAGTCATACATCATTGATGATGAACTCAATCAACACATCAGATAAAGAAGAAATAAAGGTATTTTACATTGACTCTGGATGTTCTAATCATTTGTCAGGAAATATAGAATTGATGTCAGAATTGGAAAAAGGTATTTCTAGTCATACAGTTCAAACAGGTGACAATACAAGACATAGTGTACATTCAATTGGAAAAGTGAAATGCAAGAGTGGAGCAGATTTGCTAACCAATGTTTTTTATGTTCCTACAATACCTAAAAACTTGATTAGTGTGGGACAGATAGTTGAAAAAGGTTTTCAAGTCAGGTTTACAAATGAAGGAGTATTTGTGGAAGATCCAGAGAATGGATACAATCAGATTGTCTCTGGTAAGAAAGAAGGTAGACTCTTTACTTTAAGAGTGCAAGGGAACATTGGTCAAGCTTTGCTCACACATGGTGAAGCAGTGATTACAGAACTTGATCTTTGGCATAAGAGATTAGGTCATTTCAATGAAAGAGGAATTAAAGCTATGGTTGCTAATCAATCTGTACTAGGATTACCAAATGTGCAAAGTCAACATATGGTTTATAAATGTGAAGCATGTCAAATGGGTAAAGCACACAGGTTACCATTTCAAAAGAAAGGTTTCAAACATGATGGAGTACTTGAGCTCATTCATACAGATGTATGGGGACCAACAAAAGAAGGATCTATCAGTGGCTCAAGGTATTATGTTCTTTTCATTGATGATGCTACAAGATGGATAACATTATATGTTTTGAAGGAAAGATCAGAAGTGTTTGGAGCTTTCAAGCATTTTCATGCATATGCAGAGAGAGTCACAAGTCAAAAGCTTAAAAGACTGAGGTCTGATGGAGGGGGAGAATACTTCTCCCAAGAGTTCAATGATTATCTTTGGAATGCAGGTATTAAGAGAGAAATAACTTGCAGGTATACACCACAACAAAATGGTGTAGCAAAAAGAAGGAACAAGACTCTGGTTGAGTTTGCTAGAGCTATGCTAAAGGAGAAGAATTGTCCAAATTATCTTTGGGCTGAGGCTGTAAATACAGCTACATATCTTGTGAATAGATTACCATGTGCAGCTCTAAATGGAATGACTCCATATGAAGCTTGGTGGGGTAAGAAACCAACACTAGATCATTGTAGAGTGTTTAGATCAATTGCATATGCTTATGTGCCATCATAGCTTAGGCATAAACTTGAACCAAAGGCAGAAAAATATGTTTTCATTGGTTATGATGAAAAGCAGATGGGTTACAGGTTGTGGAATCCTCTAACAAAACAATTTATTGTTTCTAGAGATGTTATATTTGATGAACATAAAAGTTCGTATGCAGATCAAAGTCACACAGCTGAAGAATTTGAAGAAGAGGTAAGAAGATGTGAGAAAGGAAAATCAATTGTGCAGGTAAATAGAGATGAAGACTATATGCAAGCAAGTACATCCAGAAGTGGATTAACAAGAAGGAATGAAGAAGCTCCTATATTTGATGAAGAAGTGTATCCAGACACATATGAAGAATGTGAACCAAGAAGGTCAAGCAGGACTAGAAGACAACCAGAAAGGTATTCTTATGATACTTCTTACATAACTCAGAAGAACTATGCATATATGGTCAAAGATGATGAAGAACCTCATAACTATGATGAAGCTAAAGGTAAGAAGCAATGGGAAGAAGCAATGAAGGAAGAGTTCAATGCACTGGAGGAGAACAAGACATGGGAACTTGTTCCTAAACCAAATGGTAAGAAAGTAATTGGAAATAAATGGGTTTATAAAGTGAAGAAGCTTGCAGATGGAAGTATAGCCAGATACAAAGCTAGATTGGTGGTGAAAGGCTATGCCCAGACCTATGGCATAGATTATGATGAGACATTCAGTCCTGTAGCTAAGATGTCAACTATAAGGACAATCATTGCTATTGCAGCTTCAAAAGGATGGACTCTAAGTCAAGTGGATATAAAAAATGCATTCTTGAATGGATACATATCAGATGAGGTATACATGGAACAACCTCAAGGGTTTATAGATTCCAGGTATCCAAATTTTGTTTGCAGGTTGAGAAGAGCATTGTATGGATTGAAGCAAGCTCCAAGAGCTTGGAACTATAGACTGGTGAAGTATCTCAATGATCTTAGATATCAAAGTTCAAAAGCAGACCCAAGTCTACTTATCAGAAGAATAGAGGAAGGTACAATCTACATTTGTATTTATGTAGATGACATTATAATCACAGGTACTTCAGATGAAGGAATCAAGGAGGTAAAGAGATTGCTTGAAAAAGAATTCAAGATCAGTGACCTAGGAAAGTTATCATACTTTCTTGGAATGGAAGTTACTTATACAGATCATGGCATATATGTGTCACAAGAAAGGTATCTTCTGAACTTGTTGAAGAAGTTTGATACGGAAAATTGCAGAGAAGCTTCAACTCCACTTGAAGTTAATCACAAGCTCAGTAAATATGATGGTGCAGACTACAAAGATATGAGGAAGTATCAATCTCTTGTGGGTAGTTTGATTTATGCTACACTAACAAGACCTGATCTTAGTTTTGCAGTGGGAGTTTTGTCACAATTCATGCATTGTCCAAAGGACCCACATTGGATTGCAGGTCAAAGAGTTCTCAGATATATCAAAGGAACTATAAAGGAAGGATTATATTATCCTTTTACATCAGATTTGAAGTTGAGAGCCTATAGTGATTCAGATTGGGCAGGTAATCAAGATGACAGAAGATCAACTCATGGTTACATGATATATATTGGTGATAAGCTTGTAAGTTGGTGTTCAAAGAAACAACATACAATAGCATTATCATCAACTGAAGCAGAGTACAAAGGACTTGTGGAAGCAGCTAAGGAAGTCATATGGATGCAGACATTGTTCAAGAGCTTAGGCATTGATCAAGGTACACCTACAATACATGGAGATAATATGAGTTCACTTTATCTTGCAGCAAATCCAGTATTTCATGCAAGGACAAAGCACATAGAGATATAGTATCATTTTCTCAGAGAAAAGGTAATGGAGAAGGAGATTGAAGTGGAGTACATTTCTACTAAAGATCAGTTAGCAGACATAATGACAAAGAGCTTGGATGGTGTGAAGACTAGCAGATTCAAAAGCATGGCAGGAGTAAAAGAAAAGAAGATGATATGAAGAAACAGGGAATGTCAATTAGTGATTGAGGGGGAGCTGTTGGAGAAACACTCACTAATTGGACATATATTTGAAGGTCAAATCTTAGGAAGAAAACACCATGCCTATGTGAAGGGACAAATTCACAAGTGTATCATATTTGTAAAGTTAGTTCACTTTAGTTCTAGAAGTTTTTTAAAATCACGAGAATACGAAAATCTATATAAGTTAGTTTGTATCAACTGATGCGGAGAGAGAGCGAGAAAGAAGAAGTAGAAGAAGGAGTTCATTTTATTCGACTGAATATTGTCGGGCTTCTCTGAGTGAGAAAGCATCTGTAAAACTTTTGAGTTTCCATAGCTATGAGAAAGAACTGAGTAAAGTTCTGTGTATGAGTCTCTCTCCATCATCTCCATGCTTGCCTATTGTGTGATGAATTAAAAAGATCAAGTTTTCCAAGCAACTCGATGCCTGGCATCGAATCTCTACTGATAAGTCATATTTTTCATTTATATTTTTCATTCAGTACTGAAGTGTTTTTGAAAACATGATGTTGTTGGAGCAACTCGATGCCTGGCATCGAATTCCAGTTGATAAGTCATATTCTAAGTGTGCATGAAATCACCTATAGTTTTGGTGTCCAAAAGATCAAGGTTTTATGCGAGAAGTCGATGCCCGGCATCGAATCCCTGCTGAAAAGTGGCCAAAAACACTCCAAGTCGATGCCCGGCATCGAATTCTCCTTGCAAGTCGATGCTAGGCATCGAATTCTAATTTTAAACAGGCGCTCTTACTATAACAGGAAAGATTTCCAATTTTGGAAGGTCATACAGGGTCATCTTGTGAGAGCCATAACTTGAGTTCTAGAGATCCGTTTGATGCATATCATAGCTTGTTGGAAAGCTCTACTCTTCTAGTTTCAGCCTATAAAGTTTCATGGAGACATAATACTTGAGCTAGGAGAAATTAGCAAAGTACTGAAGGTATGTCATTTTGGTGACTAGGAATTTCTGTAGAAGCAAAGTTCTCACTTTAGGCTATCATTTCTCAAAGTTTGGAGTGGCAATGAGTTAATGGTGACCATAGAGGTGTTCTAGTGTCACATTAATTCATTTCTTGTGGTGTTTCATACATCAACATGGGTCACATACCTCTGGCGAAGGGTTGTTAGGGAAGTCAAATGGTATCACTCGCTTCTGATCTAAGGTTCCAATTTGTAAGGAGCCTTGTCTAAGATTTAGGTCCAGTGAGTGATCGTATAGCCAATCTTGGCCAAGAATTAGGGGTTCTATCAGGTCCTCGTCATGGCACACAAGTAGCTTCACTGTCATGGTCACTTCCTTTATGAGGATAGGAAGATCAACCTCACCCATGCAAGGGGTTTCCATGCCTCCTAGCCCTATGAGGTATGCCTCAATTGGCCGCATTTCTATTCCTGAGTCCTTATAGTGGGACCATCTAATCGCACTAGTCGCAACACCTGAGTCAATTAACGCCCTGAGCTCTTGTCAAGGATTGCCGTGCTCTAGCCTGACTGTAATGAATGGTCTCCTATCCACTATCCTAGGATGAGTGCTTGATTTCACTTGACACATGGCCATGGGGTATCTGGGTGTTGTTTGTAGATGGTAATAATGTTCTCTCCCTAGTCCTTGTCTTCGTAGCTTCATGCGCTTAATGCGTTCTATAGCTTCTGCCTGAGCTTCAGCTCGTATTCTACTTTCTTCCTCCTTACGCTTCTTTGCCAATGTGAGTTGTCTAAGCATATCCTCAGTAAGAGGTTCTTGTCAAAGCTTGACTCTATAGCCACTAATGTAATTAGGCATTATGTCTCCTTCTAAGGTGGCTAATTGTACTGCTCCACTTGAGTCTATTAATGATCGTAGGTCTATAACCTTGGTTTTCTTACTTCCGTGCGTGTTGTTTCAACGTATATACTAGGACTAAATCTCCTTCTTTTAAGCCTTTATCTTTCGCATGTGCATCAAAATATGGCTTCTGTCCCTTCTTTGCTGTGTATATTCCTGTTGCTGCTTTTAGCCTGGTTTCTCCTAATCCTTCCAAGTTTATTATTCTTGCTGATAATTCATGGCTGGTCCACTGATGTTCTTGTGCAACCTTAAGGGTCGGTATCAAGAAGTCCAAAAAAAGCACAGCATTTTGACCAAAAACCATCTGAAAGGGAGTTGCATTGAGTATGGTCTTGTAGGCTACTCGATATGCCCAAACAGCATGGTGTAAGTGTTTGTCCCAATCTGAACGTTTGTTGTTCACGAGTTTCGTCAGTATGTTACAAAGGATCTTGTTAGTGCTTTCAGCTTGACCATTGGCCTGAGGATGATATGGTGTGGATTTCTTGTGAAGCACCATAAAATCCTGTAACAAATATTCAATGACTTGGTTTAGAAAGTGAGTTCCTCAATCGCTCACTAACTCTATAGGCAATCCATATCTTGTAAAGACATTTTCAAATAAGAATTTTGCAGTCGTGTGTGCATCATTCTTTTTCGTGGCTTTAGCCTCTACCCATTTGGTAAGATAATCTGTCGCAACAATAATGCATTTAGCATGTGTACCTTTTGCAGGGGGGTTAATGGGTCCTACAAAGTCTATACCCCACTTAGAAAATGCACGTCCTCCCATCATGGGTTTCAATGGCATTTCATCTATGCGAGTAGGAAATTGAGTTCTTTGGCACACATCACATCTCTTTACATAGGTATGCGCATCCATGTGAAGAGTGGGCCACCATAATCCTGCAAAGAGGATGGCTTTGATTATCCTATCAGGTCCAAAATGACCTCCTGCAACACCTTGGTGTGCAGTCTCTAGTACGCTCAAATAATCACTCTCATGAACACACTGTCTTAGGTATCCGTCTTGTCCTCTTTTGTATAGATTGTCACCAATAAGTGAATAGGCTTGAGCTTCCTGCTCTAGACTTCGTTGTCGTGCTAAGTTCATTCCTTGAGGGAATGTTTTCATCCTCAAGTATGTCACTAACGGTTCACTCCATTCTGGTGTGAGAGACACATGATATAATGTATCATGTTCTATTGGTGGTCTTTCACAACAAACAGGGCATTCTTTACACAACTTGTAGACGTCTACTTCCATCTAAGGCCAATATACTCCTAGTCTATGCAGAGTCTGCAATGTACGATGTTTCGAATGATGTTGCTTTAATTCACCTATGTGTGCTAATTACAACCAATTTGCATGTTCTAATTCATCTACACAACAAGCAAGAATCTTTTGATTATCCTATTTATATATACTTCCTGCTATTATTTGATATCTCTAAGACTTGGTAATCTCTCTTTCCTTGATCCTTATCCTAGGATTCTTGGGTCCATATGTGAGAATAGGGACTATAGGCTTAGCCCATTCTCGTACTATCTCAAGGTTAAACAAATATGCATCTGGTAGTTCATCCGCTATTCCTTGAGGGGCTTCTCCTGTGGTTAGTCTTGAAAGATGGTCAGCTCTGAGATGTGTCTTTCCTTTCCTGACTACTACTTCAAAGTCATAATCCATCAGTAATAGAAACCAACATATCAATCGTCCCATGTTACATGGTTTATTGACTAAGTATAGTAATGCTTGATGATCCGTAAAGAATTTGAACTTGTTTGCCAACAAATAATGCCTAAATTTCTTTACCGCGTAGATCATTCCTAATCCTTCTCGTTCCGTAGTGGTGTAATTCAACTTTCTGCTGCATTCAACTGTCTGCTAGCGTAAGCTATGGGGAGATCTATATTACCTTCATTCGTGGGTTGTGCTAACACACATCCTATGGCATAGTTGGATGCATCCACATGTACATGGAATGGCTTACTCCAATCTGGGGTGGTCAATATAGGTGCTGAGCACAAATGTTGTTTAAGTTCATTGAATGAATTCTCACACTCATCTATCCATTCAAACTTGGTTAAAAGAGAGTATAGAGGCTTAGCTATGATTGCATACATGTGTATGAATCGTCTATAATAACCGCAATGACCCATAAATGTTTGTACCTCTTTTACATTGTTTGGCCTAGGTAGATTGGCGATTACTCTCACTTTTTCTTCATCTGTTGAAATTCCATTCTTTGACACAATGTGTCCTAGAATTTTTTCTTTTTTGACCATGAAAATGCATTTTTTTGGGTTCAGACAAACCTGATATTCTCGACATTTATCAAATACTTTCCTTAATTCTGGAATATGTGGATGTCTTACATTCAAATGAGCACATAAATCATCGACATAAACTTCCAAATTCTTGTGTAAGAATTCCTTAAAAACATGACACATGAGTCGCTGGAAAGTGGCGAGTGCATTTGTTAAGCCAAAAGGCATCACATGAAATGCAAATATGCCCCATCCTATGGCAAAAGTCGTCTTGCGTTGATCTTCTGGAGCAATGGCTACTTGATTATAGCTTGAGAAACCATCAAGAAAGCCATAAAATTCCTTGCCCGCAACTCTTTCCAATAAATTTTTTGTGATAGGAAGAGGATAAATGTCTCTAATCGTGGCGGCATTAACTTTTTTAAGGTTAATACATACACGCAATTTTCCATTCTTCTTGGGCACAACCACAATGGGGGATACCCATTCGGTATGCTCAATTTCGTAAATGAATCCTGCTTCTATCAAGCAATCTATTTCTTCTTTAATCTTCGCAGCATAGTTATCATTGTACGTGTATGGTTTCTGTTGCGTAGGTTTTGCATCTGGAGTCATAGGGATTTGATGACAACATATATACGGGTCTACTCCTTTCAAGTCTTTGCAACTCCACGCGAATACGTCTCTATATTCTCGCAATAGGGCAACTAGCTCTTCTTCTTCTACATTCGTCAAATCATGCCCAATGTAGGTACATTTCTCTTCTTCTACTTCTATGGCAACTGTTATTTTCTTGGTTTTCTCACGGTTATCATATATGTCTTCATCATCAGCTTTTCTGTTAGGCATGCGTACCATGATTCGTCTATCTTCTATCTCATACTTCTTGAAGTTCTCCGGAACCTCAAACAAGGATTCTTCTTCTTCAGACATGGTTTCTTTCTTCTTTCTTTTCTTAACTTCACTTTTAGCAGTCACTTGTGTGGCTAACCTCACCTCATTCATAAGTTCTTCATGTCTCTAGGGGTGAGTTCTACTTCGTAGAAGTATTCTTCCTCTGATGCAAGGGTGGATCCATAATAATTGACTCTAGATCGAAGTCACTCGCATCCTCAAATGCATCAGTCTTAGGTTCACATTCTTCTATAATCGAATCGGACATGATTGGCTCTATTGTGAAGACTCAAGTGTCATAGCCATTCTCGTCGCAGTAGGGTGTCCATTGTTCTTCATTGATGGCTACATCCATGGTTGCTAGGATTTCTGCCCAACCATGGGGTTTGAATTCTTTGTCTGGAAATACTATAGGTGCGTAAGCTGGGTCTTGAAGGGTTTTTGGATGTTGTCCTAAACCTAAAGTCCTGGCTTCTAACCGTTCTTCCTCTTGTTTCACTACTTTACACATCCATAGATGAGTATCCTCGTGCAACCATGAGGGGTCTGATTCTAATGAGTGTACTGATTCCGTTTCTACCTGTGTCTTATGGATGGTGTTCCATTGTATTGGGGGTACGTCTTGATGTGAATAGTCTTTAATATTGACTTTAGTAGTCACTCCTAAATGTTGCAAGTACAAAGAATTAGTTCCCCAATCTTGTACAATTTGCAATTGACGCACGAATGGTCATCCTAAAATCATCTCGTAAGCGTGATTTTTTGCAAAATCACAGATGGCAAAGGTATGCTCAAATTCCACACCACAAGTGGTGAGAGATATGCCTTCTAGTAAGCCTAATGGTTTCTCTATATGTCCGTCAACCATTTGTAGCTTCATCCTGGTAGGTCTTAATGCTCGCTTACCCCAACATTTCCATAAAGCGGTGGTAGCGATGGCTAGTGAGATTACATTGTACTTTGGTATTCTTGATCACTTCCGTGTTTCTAGGGATCACTAATTCTTCATTCCTCACTATTATCATGGGTGCCCTCATACTAATAGACTTTGCTTCCCAAGGTCCTGTGAACTCAGGCAATTCATGCAAAGAATTGGATTCAAAACTTGTGTTTTCACTCAGTTGCTCTTCTTCTACATCATCGTAGATAGAGGGAATGTCTTGGGGAAATTGCTCTTGCAAGTCGTCTATTTCTTGAATAGGAGGATGAGTTCCTTGTTCTTTTCTCCACTTTTCTTCTTGGATTTCTCTCAGAAATTCATGTGAATACCTATGTATGGAAGATAGGTTTTCTTCACTTTCCGTGTTGGGTACTTGAGACAGGGATGGTGCATTCCTTTTCTGTGTCTCTGAGGCAATAGGATTCCTATGCCAATCCTTTTTCTCCCTGCTATCAATCAAGTATTCTAACCTCTCCATTAATCCTTGAAAGTGTAATTCCAGTTTTGCCATGTTATTCCAATTTAGATATCTGGAGGCTTCAAACATAGCTTGTGTTAATTCTACCATCTTCATGCAAAGTTTAGTTCTCTCGATTTCTAGATCAGCCCGAGGGTAGTTTTTGCTCATTTTTGCTATTTTAGGTCCTTCTTTTAATCTTGCTTGATACGCACGAAACATCATGTCTAGGTTTTCTGGTATGGGTTCCGCTAAAACTGATCCTGATCTTTGAGCTGGGTTCTCTTGATTCAATTCATGTGAAGTCAATTCTAGGATTTTGGCTCTAGATTCCTTGAGACTTCCTTCCAAATCAGTTATCCTTTTACTCCACTTTCCCTTGATTCTTTCCCTAGAATCTTTCCAAGATTTCATCTTTTTACTGCTAGACTCTCCAACTTCACTAGTTCCGACTATTTTCTCCTGATTAAGCTGTTGATTCTGTAAGAGTGCCTAGGCTCTTGTTATAGCTTGGATAGGTACGTATGTAGGGTTGGGTCCATCTGCATTGTACACAATACCTATTACATTGATTGGTGTCACATTTGAAACATTTGCAGGGTTCTTAGGACATTCTTTTATGACATGCTCTTTACCGCAATCGGCACAAAAGCCTTGTATGTTATAGTATTGTGATTGTCCTGCTATCGAAGGATGTGGACAATCCTTTATGAAATGATCTCCTTGGCACCGAAAGCATGGTCCTCTAGGGCCCTGTGGTCTTTGCTGTCTCAATTGGGGACGCGGATTAGGATTTGTGTACATCACGTTAGCGTAGTCGGGCTCCCAACTGGGTTCCAATGGTGGACTATCGTATTGATATGTTTCCACATGTTCTAGTGACTCTGTGTAATAAGTGGGTGGACTATCTACATGTGTAGAGTCAAAACTGTTTGAGTTTGGCTCACTTTCTATAATCAGGGATGATGAAGGCACTAAAGCCCTATTGAGGTTCTCTTTTACATCAACATATTTAACTGAGATGACATTAGCTGGTGGGGGTGGCTGCTAAGCTAAGACAGGTTGTGGTCTCTGTTGAGCCTGATAAGGGTAGTTCTGAGGAGGCCTATAGTAATGAGGCTGAGCATTATACTGACCTTGATACCTACATGGCTGTGCATATGCTTGCGGGTAGTTCTGTCTTAGTGCTTGTTTGTTGTAGGGGCAGTCTTGAGCCGTGTGATTCGTGTATCGTCTCTCAATCGTACAGTATTGACCACTAGGGTTGGCTTGTGGTTGTGTTGCATTGGGACACACATTTGCCATATGATCACCACCACAGGTGTAACAACGCTTGTTTGTTGTTAACTTAGGCATCTATTTACTAGAAACTCCTAGTTTCTTGGCCACTTTTTCTGCTAGGTCTTCTATTGAGCTAGACAATTTTGAAGATGCTAGAGATGAACAGTCTGAGTCCTTATAGACCTTTGAGAGTTCCAACTCGTCTCCTAAGTTGTCTTCAATGTCTATACAAATCCTTACACACTGCTCTAGTGTTCTGGGTTCCTTCAGGTATACATAGGAGCGTAGTTTAGAGCTCAACAAGCCATCTAAAAACAATGATAGTTGCTTGACCTGTGAGGGTAGCTGTTGCATCGGACATCTTTCAACATATTTTCTAAACCTATGTCTTGCAAGTCTAACCGTTTCTTGAGGGGTCTGTTTGAAGCTATGAATCAATGAAGACATGTCATGTCTGATTCCACTTTTAGAGAATTCTGTGATGAATGACTCTAAAAAGTGATGGATATCTCTAAATTACCTTTGTTGCAATGGTTGGAACCAAGTTAAAGCTGTATTCTTTAACGTTAGTCTAAATGCATTGTATTGCGTGAACATGTCTTCGACTTGTTCTGCCCTTAGCACTTGCTTAAATTCAGTAATATGATCATAGGGATATCTTGTCCCATCAAAGTAGTTCTTCATTGATTTTACTGGCTGAGTGGGTCTCAATATCCTTGCGTGTTCATGTGGTCTGGGTAGAGGAAAATCATCTCTACCACCTGGCATTCTTTGTCTTTCCACTCTGTCCGTATCTATGGTGGTTCTATCTCTCCCTATGGGATGATTGAAACTTACTTCCGGTATTTCTTTGTTTTTCTCTCTTTGATTAGCATGGGTGGAGGATGTTCCTGCCCCTTGTTGGCTCGCATTTACGTTTGCTCGAGATGGAGGGAAGACCAAATCACCTCTCCATGTATATGTGTTTCTTGCGTGGTTAGGCACCACAAATACTCGTTCTGAAGTTTCATCTAGGTATACAACCTTACCAGGTGTATCTGGGTCCTTAAATTCATAGATTATGATGGAGCCTACCTCACTAGGTTGTTCCATTCTGTATCTCCAAAATGCTTCGTCTGTTTATTTGTTTACGAATAATTCTATGCTTCTGCTATCCTGAGGGGCCCAATCTGGAACTAGTACTTGTGTCAGTACAGATTTCCCTCTAGGTGTCCTAGGTTCTTCTAATGGTTCTTTTCCATGGGCTCTAGCTTCCGTCTCTAATTGAATAACACCAAACTCATTGGTATTATTTGGTTGAGCACTTATGATGTACATTGTTCCTTCCTTGTCTATGTATGCATCTCTCTCGAATTTCACCACTAGATTCCAATCCAATGGGTTGATCAGGATTGTGCATTTGCACCACTTGTCTTCGCAAACCATCCTCGTAGATGCGAGCACCTAAGCGGTTGGTTTGGAGAAATTCTAACTGAGTTCTATAGGGTACTTCTGGTTTTTCCAAGTATGCTACATTTGACCCTCCTTTTAGTCTTTCCGTGCTAAAATCCATTTCCGATTCACTCGTGTCTGAGCTCAACTTGTAGGGATAGCTTTTATTCACTTGTTGTGCCCACGAACGTGCAGTAGTTCCTATGCTTGCTTCTGATGATCTAAGGCTTTGTCGGTCTGACTTACCTATATGTTTGCCCGATCTAAGGTTCATGAATTTTCTTCGCGATTCTTTTGATCGTCAATGGTTCCTTTTTCTTACTTTCTTGATTCTTTTTAAATTCCTTTAGATTCTTATCTAGATGTATGCGTCAGGAATCGACTTTCTATGGTACTTTTGAGTTCTCGTTCCGTCTGACTTAAGTTCTTTTCCTTTAGGTTTTCGTATCACACACTTTTATTTTAGTCTTGGACTGAAAAATTTAATCTCTTGAACTTGATTGTTCCTATCTTCGTTAATCCACAATGCTAACGTTTTAGCCTAAGCTAATAATTGACTGAAGGGGTTGAGTAATCTTCCAACCTCGAGTCAGCTTTGTTGGTTGCTCTGATGCCCAAGAAGCCGCGCTTCCCAAGCCCTGCGTTCTTCACTGCCTTGCCTTGATTGCCCTTGATTGCCCTTGCTAGACCTGTAAAATTCACTATTAGACCAGTTCTCAAATGGATGATCAAGCACTTGAATATATACACTTTTCAGTCCTTTCCCTTTTGCCCAAAATTTCAATGCTGCCCCCTGGCTTTTCTAGTCCCAACAATGTTAACCTCAAATTAACCTCTCTAACAAATGTAGTACTCGTAACGAGCTATAAAGCTCAAAAAACGGACTTCGAATGAAAAAGATATGAGCGTTCAGGCCCTTAGGGGTAAAAACTTACAAATAGGTTTTTCTCCAAATATGAGCTAAGGGGTCTCCTATGACTGCAATCATCCAAAAATTTGCCAAAAATTACCCCAAAATTAGTCAAAAAATCAAACCCTAAAAATTGCGTTTGGGGTGAGCAATCGTGATGGTCTGAGATAATCGCGATGGTCTAGGACCGTCGCAATGGTCAAGGTGAACCGTCGCGATGGCGTGGCACAATATAGATGGTCCAATGGAGTGAACAATCGCGATGGTGTGAATGAAACATCGCGATGGTCTAATCCGCGAGCAATCACGATGGCATCAGTCAACGGTCAACGAGAAAATCGTGATGGCGTGAGCCCGTCGCGATGGTCACAAGGCACGATGGCTTGAGCTAATCGCGATGGTTCAAAGTTCGAGGTGTCGCGATGGTCTGAGGGTATCGTCGCGATAGTCTAGCTTGCCACGTGGCAACATCGGCGCGATGGAATGAGCCAATCAGGATGGCGTGGGGTCGACGCGATCGTCGCGATGGTCAGGGACCGTCGCGATGGTTCAAATTTCGAACCGTCACGATGGCATGAGACCGTTGCGATGGTCCGGCCGAGCCGTCGCGATGGCATGAGCCAATCGCGATGGTCTACCAAAATGCAAATTTTTGAAATGCAACAATGGATTCCTATATGCGTAGGGATGCTTGTTGAAGATCAAGGTCAAGGACAAAGCATGGAAGCACATCAAAAAGGTGGACACACAAGGAAAGGGAGCAAGTAGGGAGCTCCAAGAAGTGTATGTCAAATTTTCACAAGAATTCCCTACAAAAATAGTGATTTTCATCACTAAAAACCATTGTAAATACCATTTTCTATTTTTGTAACTCCATTTTGTTCAAGCTAAAGAGTCCTTGAGCTTGAGGAGTATTAGAAGTATCATCCTACCAATTTTCATAATTTTTAGCCTCCGGTTGAGCCCTCAAATAAGCCCTGGAACCTAATTTTTAACTAGGCCGGACACTGGGTCTGGACAGGGCCAAAACTAGTCAAAAAACTATAAAAAGAGCTAGAGAGCTCATTTTTGAGGTTAGCTTGTTAGAGAATAGAGCTTTTTTATGAGAACTCTTTTGCAATCAAAGCTTTCCATTGTTCCTCTCTTTGATCTTACCTTGTGCGCGTGTGTGTGTATGTGTGTGCATGCTCGTGTGCTTTCACTCACGCACTTGTGCCTTCACTTGCTCGTGGTCTTCATACCAGTCCTCACGTCTCCGCGGATTGACAAGTAAAGGAGGTGGTGCTTACGCTTGAGCTACACCAAATTTTGGCGCCGTTGTCGGGGAGAGAGCTTCGAGGACGAGCGTTCTGATTTTTCTTCTTCATCGTCATCATCACCACCATCTCCATCTTCTTCCATCTTCTTCTTCATAGAAATTTCTTGTTATTTAGTGCATTTTCATCATTTTCATACCATCTTTCATGCATTATTGTGCGAGGAGGAGTTAGGAAGTGCAAGAGAGTGCAAGCGCTGTGTTTTTTCATGATTTTCTGCACATGCAGAGCTCGCCATTGCTCGGCGCTCAAAAATTCAAAGTTCCCACCAAAAAAACGATTCTGTGATAAAAATCGTGATTCTGTGAAAATTCAAATTTTTTTTTGAAAATCGCGATTCTCTGTTTCCCGCCTAAAAGCCTTTTGAAAAGAACACGATTCTGTGGTCATTCTCAAAATCGCGATTCTGTGGTTATGCTCAAAATCGCGATTCTCACAAATCACGATTTTCAGCAAAAACACGATTTTGTGAATCACGATTCTGTGAAAACACGATTCTCTGCTCAAAATCACGATTCTCAAAAACACGACTCTGTGAAAACACAATTCTCTGCTCAAAATCGCGATTCTCACAAATCACGATTTTCAGCCAAAACACGATTCTCAAGGTACACAATCGCGATTCTCTGATTTCACACAATCACGATTCTCTGATTTCACACAATCGCGATTCTTTGATTTCACACAATCGCGATTCTCTGATTTCACACAATCGCGATTCTCTTACAAAATCGTGATTTTTCCACAAGTGCCTGTTTGCCTGTTTTGACCCCCAGGAGCCTGATTTGACATAACTTTTTCATCCAAAGTCCATTTTTTGAGCTCTATAGCTTGTTGGAAAGCTCGTTTTGAATCCTACACGGCCTCAACTATTTTTTATAAGAATAATGCGTTGATTTTTAGATAGGATAATTTGAAGTTGACCCTCAGGTGGGACTAGGGAACCAAGGGGGCTCCAAAGGATTTTGAACCATACCAAAGGGAAATTTTGGACTCTTAACCAAAGCGTATGAACCTGAGATCTGGTAGATACCTAGGCAAGGATAGACAAAGCATTAGATCTTCTCAGTCTAGTGTCAACCATACAGCTAAGTCTTGGGCACAACAACTAAGTGGGTGTCCTTACGTACTAAACTCTGACACAAGTGACTCAGAAATGTTTTTTAGCATGGGAAACCAGCAGGTGGCTCAGGAACTGCCCGTCTACAAACACCAGAAGGTCCGTATAAGACACAATTGGAATATATTTGGACCAACCGATTAGGTGCTCGCATCTATGAGGATGGCCTGAGGCGATCAATGGTCCAACTCAAAAATCTAGATCAACCCTTTGGACTTGAACACCCGGTGGTCAAGTTCGAGGAGGGTTCATACATTGATAAGGAAGGAACCATGTATGTGGTCACCAACCTACCAGATAGGACTGATGAGTTTGGAAATATCATTCCTTGAGAATGAGATAGGAGACCTAGAACAAGGAAATGTAGGACAAGGACCCCAGACTCCTAGGGGCAAATCAATTTTGACCAGAGTGATCACTCCAGATTGGATTCCTCAAGATAACAAAAGCATAGAACTATTCTTGAATAGAGAAACAGAGGAAGCCTTTTGGAGATTCAAGCCAGATCAACCTAGCGAATTGGGCATAGTCATCATCTATGAGTTCAAGGACCCAGAGATACCAGGAAAAGTTGTCTACCTGGATAACACGTCAAAGAAAATTTTCTTGGTAACAGAACATGATAGACATGCATATACTTGGAAGAGTGAATTGATTTTCCCTCCACCAAGATCCAATGTTTCCCATGGCCTCCAAGGAGTAGGATCATCCCAAGCTCATGAAGCCCAGAGAGAAAGAACTAGAGAGAGACCTGAGGTAAGTTTTGCACACACGGTGGGCAGAAATAGAGCAGGATTTGAAAATGAAAGACCTGAAAGAGAGAGACATCAAGCACATAGGCAACAAAGAGATGAACATGATTTTCCATTGACTAGACCCCGAGAGCACATAAGAACCCTTAGACCCACTCAAGTGATCAAGGCAATGAAGAATTATTTCAAGAGATCCTTATGATCATGTGGCTGAGTTCAAACAAGTGTTAAGAGCTGAACAGGTTGAGGATTTATTCACCTAGTACGAGGCATTTGGTTTGACTCTTAAAGGCACTACCTTGGCTTGGTTTCAACCATTGAGTAGTCGCAACTATCGCGATATAGGTCAGCTGCTAGACGAATTCATTGTAGAATTTTCCAAGAGTGGTATCAGACATAACACATCATCTTTGATCCACAGTTTCAAGCAGACACCCCAAGAAACAGTGCAACTAGCAGGTAGAAGGTTCGGACAATACCTAGAAAGGTGCCCTGCTCCAGAGTTACCCACACCAGCCAAACAAGTGGCTTTGTTCTTAGATGGCTTACTGAGCACAAAGTTAAGATCATATCTGTACTTGAAAGAGCCTAGATCCATAGAAGAGTATGTGCGGACATGCATTGACATAGAAGATAACTTGGGTGAGGAGTTAGGATTGTCCAAACTCTATAAGGATTCGGATAGTTCTACTAGTCATACTTCAAAAATCTCCACGAAAATAGAGGAGATAGCTGAGCAAGTTGCCAAGAAGCTGGGAGTCCAAAATAGACAAACACAGAGAGTCACCCCATTGAATTGGTGTTATACTTGCGGAGGCGACCACATGGCTAACGTATGCCCAATGCAAAACCAAAACATTATAGAAAGGAATGCTCCATATTGCACTATTGAGAGAAAATACACAAACCACATGGCTCAAGATTGTCCCTACAATAGGCAGGCTGTTAGACAAACTTATCAGCAACCTTATCAACAAGGTAGGTATCAGAACCAATACCAACAGCCATATTATCGACCACAACAGCAATATCAGGCACAATATAGGCCACAACCAGTCTTGGGAAACCAACCACCAGCTCCTGCCAACGTGATTCCAGTCATGTATGCTGTGGGAGAGGAAAATCCAAATAGAGCATTGGTGCCACCAACCCCATTGATACGAGATAATGACTCTCACGCTCATAGTTCAGACTACTCCCATGAAGGTAGTCCACATGCTTATTACACTGAGTCACCTGAGCATAGTGAGATTTACTCATATCAATATGAGGCACCACCTATGGAGCAAAATTGGGAGCTAGAATACTCCAATGTAATGTACACAAATCCTAACCCTAGGCCCCAATTGAGACAAATGAGACCACAAGCCCCTAGAGGATCTTGTTTCAGATGTCAAGGTGACCATTTCATTCGTGATTGTCCCCACCCATCATCTTCGAATCAAGGTCAGGCCATCACAATACAAGCTTTTTGTCCTGAATGTGGCAAAGACCATCTCCCCAGAGATTGTCCAAGAAACCCCTCTAGTGCACCCAAGATTACACCCATTAATGTGGTAGGCTTAGTGGCGGATTCAAGTTCAAGTAGCAGTAATGTGGCTCCTATACAAGGTGTCACTAGGGCACAAGCATTAAAACAAGATAAATCAGTAGAACAATTGGAGTCGAGCGAATCGGGAGAACCTAGTAAGAGGAAAACAAGAACATGGAAGGATACCAGAGAGAAGGCCAATCGCAAGTGGAATAAAAAGTTATCAGAATTAGAAGAAAGCTTGAAAGATGCAAAAACAAAAATAGAAGACATTGCATCTCAAAACCCCTCGCATGCCAAAACTCCATCCACTCCATCTCATCCCACCCCACCCTCCATTGTAAATAGGCCGCAACTAGGGTCTGTTCTTGCAGATCCAACCCCAGAAGGCTTGGACATGATGTTCAAGGCCTACCAGGCTCGACTTCAAGAAGGGCCTACAGCTACAAACCTAGACAAGAGTTACCCTAGAGCAGACTTAGAGATTGAACGGATGAAAATGTGCATGAAAATGGTAGAACAAGCTCAAGCCATACTTGAGACTAGTCAAAAGTTCAATCAGACAAACTCTGTCAAACCGGATTTGCATTTCCACAGCTTACTAGAAAGATTAGAGCAGTTGGTAAACAAACCACAAGTTTCTTTACCTCCACAGGCTCAACCAGTTATTGAAAGAGGAAGCTCACCACCAACGAGAGAGTATGTTCCTAATTCCACGGATGCCGGAATACCTCCTTCAATTCAACAGTACTCTCAAGAGTTCTTGCGGGAAATACAAGAAGAGAAATGGGCCAAGGAGAAGGGTAATTCCCCTCCTATTCCGGAGATTGATGATCTTCATGATCAATTTCCCCAAGACATTCCATCCATTTATGGAGATCAAGTAGAGCAACCAGAAGATGAAAGGTTAGATTTTGAATCTAATACCTTAGAAGAACTGCCTCAATTTCCAGGCCCATGGGAATCTGAATCTCTTCAGATCAGAGCTCCCACAATACTAGTCAGACATGAAGACTCAGTGGTTCCAAGGAACACCGATGTCGTGAAGAACACTAAGGTTCAATGTCATCTCACTGTAGAAGAGCTGCTCAAAGCAAAACCTGAGCTTTGGAACCATGTGAAGGATCAGGTTCCAGAACTTGAGTCCAATATGCCAAAAGCAGGCTCTAAACAGAAAGTTCCAGAGATACCTCTAGACAAAATAGGGGACATGTGTGAGGGTGAAGAAGGTAATACTTATCTTCCAATCACCTACCAAGGTTACACAACCAAAGCGATCATAGATTAAGGTGCTGGTGTTGCTATTGCAACCACATCTTTGTGGAAGCAATGGGGCAAGCTCACATTAAGACCAACTAGAATAAAGCTTCAAATGGCTGACGGCCATTTTGAAAGACCTCTAGGATTGCTCGAAAGGATAACTCTAACCACTTGCGGTGTAGAGTTTGAACATACATTTGCTATATGTGATTTTGAGAAAAATAATGTCTATGAGATGATCTTAGGAAGACCCTTCCTACGACAATTGCAAATAGTATAGGATTGGGGAACCAACTCCTTGTACTTACAACACTTAAGGGTCACCACCAAGGTCAATTTGAAGGATTACACCTTCAAAGATGTACCACCCCTATAGTGGAATCCTATCCACAAAGCGAAAGAAGAGTCCATCTCTGTGCATTCTGAAAGTTCACCTGATCCATCATGGCTGCACGAAGATACTCATTTGTGGATGTGCAAGGTCGCAGAGGAAGAGGAAAAACGTTTAAAGGCAAGAGAAGAAGGAACTTCTCCCGGAGATAGACCAATTAAGGACCCAGCGTATACATCGGTGATCTTTCCAGATGAGGAGTTTAAGCCTCATGGCTAGCCAGAAATCTTAGCCACCATGGACATTGCTGTCAAGGAAGAACAATGGACACCTCATTGTGATGAGGAGGGTTATGATATTTCAGTGTTCATGTGTCAGCCCTTGCTAGAAGAATGTGACCCTAGTGATGTCATAGAAGAAGAAGAGAATGACGATGATATAGAGTCCATTGTGATGGATAGTTGCTTTAACTCAAAGCAGCACTATCTAGAAGATATAGGAGTGTTCACCCAGAAGAAGAAGAACCTCTCTCAAGTATTAAAACGGTAAATTCAAAGGATGGAAGTGAGAGCAGTCAAAAAAAAAAGAAAAGAAAAGCTGTGAAACAAGAAGAGGAGGAATCATTGTTTGAAGTACCAAAAAACTTCAAGAAATATGAAGTTGACGACCGCAAAATTTTAGTAGGAATGCCTAAGAGAGAGGCCATCATAGGAGAATCATATGTTAATAAAGAAAAGACCAAGAAAATTGTAGTGACCATTGAAGAGAACGAAGAGAGATGCACATATATAGGAGATGACCTAAATGCAAGAGAAGAGATGGAGCTCGTAGCTCTATTAAGGGAATATAGGGATGTGTTTGCGTGGCACTATAGAGACTTGAATGGGGTAGATCCAAGAGTTTGCTCTCATACTATCCTTATGACTGCCGATGCCAAGCCCACCAAACAGAAGCCCTACACATATAATGACACTTATGCGGCCAAGATAAAAGAAGAAATTGACAGGCTGATTGAAGCTGGATTCATCTATGAGATTGAGCATACTGAATGGGTGTCCCCCATTGTAGTGGTGCCCAAGAAGAATGGAAAGTTGCGAGTGTGCATTAACCTTAAAAAAGTTAATGCCGCTACAATAAGAGATAGCTATCCGCTTCCAATCACCGAACATTTATTGGAGTGTGTTGCAGGCAAGGAAGTTTATAGCTTTTTGGATGGATTTTTAGGTTACAACCAAGTAGCCATTGCCCCAGAAGATCAACACAAGACGGCTTTTGCCAGCAAATGGGGAATCTTTGCATTTCGTGTGATGCCATTCGGGCTCTCCAATGCACCTGCAACATTCCAGAGGCTCATGTGTCATGTCTTCAAAGAGTTCTTGCAAAAGAGCTTAGAAGTGTATGTGGATGATTTATGTGATCATTCCCAAGAAAGAAGATTTCACATCCCTGAGCTCAGACAAATCTTCAGCAAGTGTAGAGAATATTGAGTGCGTCTGAACCCAGAAAAGTGTGTGTTCATGGTGCGTCAAGGTAAAATCTTAGATCATATTGTTTCTAAGAATGGAATCTCAACAGATGAAGATAAGGTATGAGCCATAGCAGAGCTGCCACGGCCAAGGAATGTTAAAGAGGTACAAGCCTTTATGGGCCATTGTGGATATTATCGTAGGTTTATCCACATGTACGCGATCATAGCTAGACCCCTTTATGCCTTGTTCTCTAATTTTGAGTGGAACAACGAATGCGAGAATTCTTTCAATGAACTGAAGAAACGTTTGTGCACAGCACCAATACTGACCACTCCTGATTGGAATAAACCATTCCATGTCCATGTGGATGCATCCAATCATGCCATAGGATGTGTGCTAGCACAACCCACCGGTGAAGGAAATTTAGATTTACCCATAGCATATGCTAGTAGACAGCTAACCGCAACGGAACGAAACTATACCACAACTGAGCGAGAGGGCTTAGGCATGGTATATGTTGTGAAGAAGTTTAGACACTAATTATTGGCCAACAAGTTCAAGTTTTTCACTGATCATCAAGCTTTGTTATATTTGGTCAATAAACCCTGCAATACTGCGCGCTTAGTACGATGGTTCCTCTTACTAATGGAATATGACTTTGAAGTTGTTGTCAGGAAAGGTAGAACCCACCTACGGGCAGATCACCTTTCTCGCATCACTTCAAGTGAGTCACCGCAAGGAGTGTCTGACAAATTACCCGATGCTTATCTGTTCAATTTAGAACTTGTTCCTAAATGGGCAAATAAGTTGGTACCAGTCCTAACCTTCGGCCTTGCAAATAAGAATGTGAAAAAATCACAAGAAGAAATTGCAAAATCACAAAAATATCACATATTGGCAGGAAGCATGTACAAACAAGATACTGAGGGTGTATTAGCTTGTTGTGTCGAGGATGATGAACATAGTAGTTGGTTGCAGCAAGCTCATGAAGGGTTGCTAGGAAATCACTATTCTAAACAACGAACATTGCAGAATCTGAAGCGTCTAGGAGTGTATTGGCCTAGCATGGACAAAGAAATACATGAGTGGATTAAGAATTTTCCTATATGCAGAGAGAGACCCCCAGTGGAGCATGTGACCCTTTATCAAGTGTCATTAATTCCAGATTGGAGTGCTCCATTGGTAGATTTTATGAGGTCGAGAAGATTACCCAAAGAGGCTAGTCTAGCAAGAAGACAAAGCATGGAGCAAGAGGCTCAAGGCTATGCCTTAGTAGGAGAGAACCTATACCGAAGAGACAAAGATGGTTACTTAAGACTGTGCGTTCATGAATCAAACTATTTAAAGGTCTTAGAGACTGCACACAGTGGTGTTGCAGGGGGACATTTTGGTCCTCGCCGAGTGATCAAGACCATTCTATTCTTAGGACTTTGTTGGCCCACTCTTCATATGGATGCACATACCTATGTGAAGAAATGTGACACATGCCAACATGCACAATATCTAGTTAGAAAAGACGAGATGCCTTTGAGGCCAATGATGGGAGGGCGTGCATTTTCGAAGTGGGGCCTAGACTTCATAGGTCCTATTAACCCCCCAGCTAGAAACTCCCATGCAGAGTATATTATTGTAGCCATAAACTACCTTACAAAGTGGGTAGAAGTCAAAGCCACACCAAAGACTGATGCTCAGACAACGGCAAAGTTCTTATTCGAGAACATGTTCACGAGATATGGATTACCAATAGAACTAGTAAGCGATAGAGGCACGCACTTCTTGAATGAAGTCATTGAAAATCTTCTCCAAGAATTCTTGGTGATACATAAGAAGTCTGCCCCTATCATCCGCAAGCTAACGGACAATCTGAGAGCACAAACAAGATCCTATGTAATGTCTTGACCAAGCTTGTAAACAACAAACGCTCTGATTGGGATAAACAGCTTCATCATGCTGTTTGGGCTTATCGAGTTGCCTATAAAATAGTACTCAATGCCACCCCATTTCAGATGGACTTTGGACAGAATACTGTGCTACCTTTAGATTTCCTATTCCCAGCATTAAAAGTAGCACAAGAGCATGAGTGGAATGGACATGAATTGAAAATCCTCTAGGATCTTTGATCTAGAACGCTTAGGTGAGACAAGGCTACGAGTGGCAACAGGCATCTATGCTGCAAAGAAAAGACAAAATGCATACTTTGATGCACACATCAAGGATAAGGGACTGAAAGAGGGAGATCTAGTGTTGGTTTACACACTCAAACAACATGCCCGTAAGTTGGAAAAACGAGGATATGGACCCATGATCATTAACAGAATTTCCACTAGCGGTGCAGTTCAATTGGCTACTTTAGAAGGTGATATCTTGCCCAACTATATTAGTGGATATAGAGTCAAGTTATACCAAGAACCTCTTACAGAGGATATGCTTACGAGACTCAACACTGCTAAGAAACGAAAAGAAGAGGAGTTAAGGGTGAGAGAAGAAGCACAAGCAGAAGCCAGAGAGCGTATTAGGCGAAATAAGTTAAGGCGACTCGGCCTAGATGTCAACTCAAAAGCTCCAAAATATCACATGGACATGTGCCAACAATCGGGCATCACTACTTCTCAAGTCATTGACCGACGTCCCTTTGTGACCATAGAGATAGGACAAGGAAAGGGTGCAAGGACTGTGAAAGCATTGATTGACTCAGGTGTAGCCAGTAGTGCAGTCAGACTATCCTACTGCCAAACTTGGAGTTGAACATCAATCCCATAGAAGCTTATCTCATAGGATTGGGAGGTGTGGAAACCCCTTGTTTGGGCGAGGTGGAACTTCCCATCTACCTTCAAGATGTTCCAATGAAAGTCAAAGCACTAGTGTGTCAAGATGAGAACCTTACAGAACCACTTGTCTTGGGTCAAGATTGGATCTATAACCATGTAGTTAACTTAAACCTAAGAAGTCAAATTCTTCAAGTTTGGGTACATGAAAAATGCATTACATTAGAATTTGTTGGTGGATTCTTAGACAAGAAGGAGTTTGAGGGTTTGTAGGAGAAAAGGGAAGAAACAAGAAGAGATAATACACCTAGAAGCTTCTGCCGATTGATTACAGTAAGAAAATTACAATGTTTGAAGTACAAGACAAGCCAATACCTCTCTGTGCACAATTCCACAGAGTGCCCAATTACAAAATACCCAATATCCCAAAGTCTTCTTGCCGCCGGCCTCCTCTGCACCAGACCTCCACCTGCTTCAAGCTTATCCTTGTGCACACCTTGCACCAAGCTTCCACAAAAGGGAAGGAGTGAATACCTTCTGTCGGCACGCGCCCACTACAATGGGACCTTGAGATACTTGGGGGGACTAGCTTAGCACTCTCTGCACAATCCCTTAGGTACTCCCTATGCACTCCTTCACTTCCACTTCTCTGCGTCGCACACTGGTGACTCTTGCACTTCTTCCTCTTGCTCCCTTAGACTATGCTCTCTTACTTACTCCAAGATTGGTCCAAGAATGGCCCTTGCCTTGATGTGAGTGTGTCGATCCCGTACGCTCCTAACTGCAATAGCCTCTTGGTGCTCACTTTAATGTCCCAAGATTGTCCTCCCAAGTGGCAGCCAACGACTCATTGTTTTGTCCTGTAGTGACTTTAGCCTAAAACCAAAAATTTTAATGGGGGGCCATACTTTCACCTGTGCGTACACTTTACCGCTTCACATACCTTCATGTTTCCTTTTAAGTCTTCACTTTTGCACATAAGAGGGGGTTCACCTGACCCTTCCAAAACATTTTAAAACACCCTTTGAACCTTAGGGAAATTAGAGAAAATACCTCTGCAACCTGCAACCCATTTTCTCCAATTTACCCTTTGTGGACAATTCATTGTGCACTACCTGTGCACTTTGACACCTGCACTTACACACTTTGATTTTGCACCTGTTGACTTTGACCTTGACCTTGTTGACTTTGACCAGTTGACTTTGACCAGTTGACTTTTATGGGCTCAACAGTTGCCCACCACCTAATGTGCTCTCCGTCCCGGAGAGCTACAGCGAAAACTTTGAACATAGAGGACCCCATGAGAATAGAGCTGCAACAACTTGAAGAGAACATCTGAGCAGCAACCAATTCCACCAGAACAAGCACCAGAAAAGAACGAGAAGTGGGATTTTGTTATGGAAAAGCAAAAGAGGGGCAATGGGAGGTTAGAATGGACTGGGATGGGAGGGCTGAGGGTATGAAGATGGATGGGGCAGGGAGGGTGAAGGATGTGGCTGGGCAGATTGGTAAAGGGAGGGGTTGGAAGTAGGAATTAGGGCCTGGAGGGGGGCTAAAAGGATCAAATTGGAGGGCTACAGAGGGTACAGATGGAATATTATTAAACATAAGGAAAGATAAGGTGAGAATAGACCATGTGGACAATGTGGGTAATTAAAAACATGTGATAAATGTGTGCAAATAATGAGGGTTTGGACCAAAACTCCAAGAAAATGTGGGAATTTGGAAAAATAAAGCCAAAAACTGAGTCTAGAGGTGCCAAAAAACATGAAAATGACCCCATTTTTGTAAAAAACGGCCAACTGAGGCACGATCCATAGCCAAAAGCTTTTAGCCATTAAAATTAAAAAAATTAAAAAAATTAAATTATATATATATATAATAAAAATTAAAAAACGTGTTTCCTTTTTTTTTTTTTTGAACGCCCAGATGAAAAATAAATAAATAAAGTAAGTAAAAACAAAATAAATAAAAGAAATAAAATAAAAATAAAAAGAAAAATATTAAAATAATAATGAAGAAAACAAAAAATAAACAATAATAATTAAAAAAAAAAAGAAGAAAATAAAATTGGTTGGGGGGGGGGGGGGGCTGTCAGAACGGGGGGGAGGGGGGGGGGGGGGTTTCGTCGGTGGTGGTCGGTGGGGGGGGGGGGGGTTTCGTCGGTGGTGGTCGGTGGGGGGGGGGGGGGGGTTTGGTCGGTGGTGGTCGGCGGGGGGGGGGGGGGGGGGTTGGTCGGTGGTGGTCGGTTGGGAGGGGGGGGGGGGGCGAGGGGGGTTTTGGTCGGTGGTGGTCGGTGGGGGGGGGTTTGGTCGGTGGTGGTCAATGGGGGGGGCGTTTTCTTTTTTTTTTTGGCAGAAAAAGAAAACGCCCCCTATGGGGGGGAGTTTGTTTTTTTTTTTTTTTTGGCAGAAAGAGAAAACGCCCCCTATGGGGCCTCTTTCTTTTTTTTTTTTTTTGGCAGAAAAAGAAAACGCCCCCTATGGGGCCTCTTTTTTTTTTTAATTGTCCCAAAAATCAAAGAAAATACATAAAAAATCCAGAAAAATTGCAAAAAAATTCAAAAAATTCTCAAAAATTTTGCTACAGGCCTAAGCTAGAATTTTGCAATCAAACCTACAGGGAGCTTCCTTTATTCCTCAAATTTGGCAAGAAAATGACATCGGCAAGGGATAAAAATGCCAAAAAAATGCTAAAAATGCTAGAAAATTTTCCCAAAATACCCAAAAGTTTTACTTTTGCAGAGGTTATGAAATGCCTTCAAGGTTTTCTAAAAACCCCAGTATCAACGATGAAATTGATAAAGAAAACTACTAAAACTGAGCAAATTGTGATGAGAAAGCTATGTACAACCTGGACAGATTTTGCAGTTCCAGGTGATCCATACTTCTTCAAGTGTGTTGATGATAGGCCTTGAGCCTTGATATGTTGACCAGTGGCAAGGCCTCTCCTTTCAGCGTCTCTAACTCCATAGCATCCCAATTCAGCATTGTTTTGACTCTATAAGGTCCTTCCCAATGTGGAAGCCATTTTCCTCTCAGTTGTGTATGAAGATGAGGTCTATGGAGAAGAACTAACATGCCTGCTTCAATGTTGTTGTTCCACAGATGTCGATCATGTGCCTCCTTCCTCTTTATCTGAGTCTCTATCAATTGTTTCGTTGCTAGTAGACGAATCTCCTCCACTTTATGTAGTGCTCCGAGCCTCTGAGAGACATCACAATCCTTCTTGCCGTGCATGAATGCTATCTTAGGTGAACCATGTAAAAATTCAAAGGGCTCAATGGGCAATATGCCATAAACTAGCTGGAATGGAGAATATCCTGTGGCCTCTTTATAGGCTAACCTGTATGCCCACAGTGTACCTTGATAAGCGATGCCCCATGAAGTGGGCTGCAACATACACTCCTTTCTTAACATTGAGATTAAAACCTTATTTGTCGACTCAGCCTGTCCATTGGCTCTTGGATAGTAAGCACAAGAGGTCCTATGTAGAATTCTATACCTGTTGAAAATTTCCTGCAGGACCTTATTGACAAAATGTGTACCTTGATCTGTACAAATTTCAAGTGGGCATCCAAACCTGCAAATGATGCTACTATAAATGAAATCGGCAACAGTTTGGGCAGTGCAATTGGGGGAGGCAATAGCTTCAGCCCACTTTGTCGCATAATCTGTAGCTATCAAGAGATATTTTTCTCTTTTTGGAATTGTGGGAGGGTAGATGGGCCCTACAAAATCTAGCCTCCACTTCTCAAATGGTTGCCAGGAAGTGGAAACAACCAAGGGGTTATGCCTCTGCTTTGTTGGCTTAGGTCCACACCTCTGGCAAATGTCACATGCCTTTCCCCATTCATCTGCATCCCTAAATAGTGTAGGCCACCATAGACCAGCATCCAGTATCCTCTGACTCATAATATGCCCTGGAAGGTGCCCACCACCTGTTCCTTCATGTGCAGAGTGAAGGACTTCCCTCACTTCTTCTTCTTCCAAACACTTCCTAAACCTGTCATCCTTGCCCTGTCTATACAATTTATCTTCAATGAAGGTATATGGTCTACTCTTGATTAGCAGTCTCTTCTTTTGTACAACACTAGCCTTTTCTGGATACAACCGAGTTTTAATGAAATTTTTGATGTCATAATACCAACCTTGAGCTTGTACAGCAAACAGATGAGCATCTGGAAAGTCATCATTGATTCCACTAGTTTGATTCATCATATTGATTCTGGATAGGTGATCCGCCATAACATTTTCTTTACCTGGTTTATGGACTACAGAAAAATCAAACTCTTGGAACAACAATAACCACCTCCATATTCTACCAGTGGCTTGTGGTTTATTGAGTAGGTATTTTAGTGGTTGGTGATCTGTTATAATAATAAATTTTACTCCCAGTAAGTAATGACAGAATTTTTCGACAGCAAAGTCCATTGCTAGGGCTTCCCTTTCTGTAGTACTGTAATTCCTTTCAGCCTTGGTCAAGATTCTACTGGCATATTGAATTGGTCCACTTTAAATTCTTCACTAGGTTGGGTCAAAACTGCCCCCACTGCATAGGCACTGGCATCTACATGTATATGAAAGATTTTTGACCACTCAGGTGTGACCAAAATAGGAGCAGACACTAACCTTGATCGTAATGTTTGATATGCTTTTTCCTCCTCTTCTTCCAATTTAAAAGGTACTTCCTTACCTGTAAGTCTAGCCAGAGGTCTAGCTATCTCTGCATACATTTTTATAAACCTTCTATGGTATCCAGTATGCCCCAAGAAACTCTGAATCTCTTTAGGGGATTTAGGTTTAGGCAACTTTAATATAGAAATGATTTTGTCAGGATCTGGAGCCATACCTTTAGCCGACACCACATGTCCTAAGAGAGTTCCTTCTGTCACAAGGAAATGACATTTGTTTGGATTGAGCTTTAACTTAGTCTCCCTGCATCTTTTGAAAACATTCTGCAGCTGCCTCAAGTGGTGGTCCAAACAATCTAGAGGAGTTTCTTTGTGAGATCCTGAAAACGAAGAGAAGTCATCCATGAAGATTCTAAGTGATTCCAGCAATAGGGGGCCAAAAATGAGATTGACCGTTCTGTTAAAGGTGGCTGGAGCATTTCTGAGCCCAAATGGCATTTTTACATACACATATGTTCCCCAAGGTGTGATAAAAGCACTCTTTTCACGATCCTCTGGATGTATTGATATTTGGTTATAGCCACTGAATCCATCCATAAAGCTATATAATGCATGCCCAGCCACTTCTTCAATGACCTGTTCTGCAAAAGGCATTGGGAAACCATATGGAATGGTCACCTTGTTGAGTGCTCTAAAGTCAACACAAATTCTGATTTTATTAGTATTCTTCTTTGGTACTATAACCATAGGTGAGAGCCACTCTGAGTGTTCTACATGAATGATGATTCCTGCATCCTCCATCTTTTGGATTTCCACATAGACAGCTTCAGCATATTTTGGATTAAGTCTATAACTCTTTCCTCTTATGGGTTTGGCTCCATCAACCAGAGGGATTCTGTGCTCTCCATAAGTTGCAGGCACTCCTTCTAGGTCTTTATAATGCCAGGCAAAAACATCTATATACTGGGTCAAGAATGATTTTACCTTTTCAAGGAGCCCTGGGTGGCTCCACAACCAAGTGGCCACCAAAACTGGCCGATTATTGTCTTGAGTGCCTAATTGTATTTCTTGGACAGGATTTCTCTCTACCATATTATCTTCGTGTGCATCTGCTTCCTTGTCTTCTTCTACTAGCTTTTCGTGCATTGCTTCATACGCAGGTGTATTTTGGACTTCAATGTGTTCCTCCTTGTCCTACATCCATCCTGCAGGGATTTCTTGAATTGGGAAAGAACATTCTTTATTAGAATTTTTTACCTTGCCTTTAGCTTTAGAAACTTCTTTATCTGTGGTTGTCATATCCTCCTCCAAGTTGTATTTGAGGAGTGTCTTCCTGCCCCTTCTATGGTCTGTGATGGGCTCTCCCAATCCATCAACCTGTACTTTTTCCTTATCTTCATCATAACCTTCAGTCGTGCAAGAATTATTAAGAAAAATTCCAAAACAAGAGGAAGAGTTGCCTGCTTGGAGCCAATTTAGAATATCCTCTTCTTCCTCGAAATCTATTTGGGGTTGATCCTCCGATTCTGTTTCCATGCAAATGCCAACTGTTTGCATCATGCTAGTGTTTCCTTGATTATCTGGCCCCTCTTCTAAATGAATCTGTGTCAGCTCTTGCCCTTTCTTTTGTACCCACATAGTGTCCTTGCCCCAATCATGAATGACACTTGCATGCCTCAGCCATGGTCGTCCAATTAAGAGAGGAAATCCTCCTTCAACCTGGGGTAATCTTAAAACCACAAAATCCAGAATGAATAGATTACCTTGTACTTCAAGTGGAACTTTTGGGATCACTCCCAAGGGCCTTACTTTGCTCTGATCTGCCAAAGTAACAGTGAAATTTGCAGGCCTTGAAGGATGGAGTCCAATCTTTTCCATTGTGTGTTCAGGCATCAAGTTAATGCCAGAACCACCATCCACAATCCACAATAACTCCTTGAAATTCATGACCTTTGATAGATACTGTCAGCCGAGGACTTTTATAATCTGTAAGGGGTGCTTCCCCTACAATTTTTCCTTTATGTAAAACAGTAGTCTTTGCCACCAAACTTGTAGTGGAAGCTTCATCAATTATCTGCAATAACTCTGATCTGAATTTCCCATCCATCTTTATTAATTCAAAAATACTAACCTCCTTCTTAATGGACTTGAGTACTTTTGAAGCCTCTGATTCCTTGAGAGCTTGGACTCCAGTTGACTTATCAAACTCCTCATGAGCCCTGTTGAAGGCATGCCCAATGGCATCACTGGTGCATATGAGATCTCCTTTTTGACTTGAATCTGCACCTGTGTTGACTTTATCTTCAGATGTTTCTCTATTTTGAATCCCCTCCTTAATCTTTGATTCTTGTCCTATGTCTGCTTGAGCTTTCCCCTTGCTTCTTGTTTGCACAGTCAAAGATTCTATTTCTTCTAATTGCACCACCCTGGTAGATGGTGATGGCTCATTGACCAGATCATGCACTTCTTCTTTGTGCACCGAAATCATTTGAATATGAGGCCCGGATGAAGAGGCTTGATTCTTAGGACAACAAATTGTATAATGGTCTCTTGCATCAGGGCAGTTCCTGCAAGGAGGGGCATTTTCTGGTAGGGTGCACCTACTTTGATAGTGCCCACATTCTCCACATCTGAAACAGATGATTGGCCTCCTAGGCCCATTTCCAAAGTTATTCCTCTGTCTAGGATTATAGTTGTTACCTTGATTTGGTGCAGCAGCCATCACATTTGCTGGTGTTGGGGTTCCTCCTTGTGTCTAGTATGTCGTTGCAGGCATTCCTCTTCATTGGCATTCATAGGCCTCATGGCCAACCTTCCTGCATAATTGACAAGTCACACTTAATAGAGGACATTCACTTACTATATGCCCTTGTTTGCTGCACATGGAACACCAAAGTCCACTCTTGATGCCACCTCCTTTGAGCTCCTGCAACTCTTGTCGCAGCTGAGCTAATTCCTCTGCCTGGGCCTCCTCCTCCTTTTGGAGCTTTAGAGCTTCAATCTCCCTTCTCAACTGAGCAACAACATTTTCTTCCTCTTTGTAGGGCTTATTTCTTTTTAAGCCCTCCAACTCTTTCCTTAACTGTATCACTGGATCCTCCATTTCTGTACCATATGTTGGTTGAGAAGAGGTTGCTCCATACTGGTACCTTATCTGCTCCAAGCGTGTGGCTGTGCTGATGAACTCCTCTATGGAGGCTGTAGGTAGCACTAATTCCTTTATTTTGCATTGGGTGGCCACTGGTAGGGGCTTAGCCAACCATTTCTTGACAAAAAAATCATGGGGTGGATCTGGCAATTTAGCCATTAGTGCTTTGGCCCGAGTCACAAACTCTGGGAACTTTTCTCCTAGACCTAATCTTAAATTTTCTAGCTCTTCTATGATAATCTCCGCAGTGTTGCCATGCTGGAACTGATTTTTAAAAGCATCTTTCATCACATCCCAAGTGGTAAAATGGTTTTCAGCAAACTGGCTGAACCACTTATCAGCTAATCCCTCTAATGTGGCAGGGAAGAGAATAAAAAAAGCATTCTCTCTACCCATTAGGCCTCTAGTCTTACATAGTGCCAAAAACCTCCTAATGTGTTCATTTGGATCCTCCTGAGCTAGGCCTTTGAAAGAAGGAAACTTTATATTTAATCTAGAGAGTAAAGTTTCCAAGTCTACCTGACCCGCCATGCTCTTGACTGATGATGTGGAAGATAGTGGACTGGGGGACCTTCTAACAACCTTCCTCCTTGTCTGCTTGCAGGTGACCCTCAATACTTGGGACCGGGTTGCGGTCATGAGCAGCTCATAGCCCACTGAATGTAAGACACTTGATAAGAATATGTTTACCTTTTGTTTGATGAAGTAGCACTGTGGTTCTGTCGACACTTGATCTCTTCTATGCTTGGCACTTGGTTTCTCCTGAGCTCAAATCTCCTTGGAGGTCCCACCGTGCGTGCCAAATTTTTGTTGGTGGATTCTTAGACAAGAAGGAGTTTGAGGGTTTGTAGGAGAAAAGGGAAGAAACAAGAAGAGATAATACACCTGGAAGCTTCTGCCGATTGATTACAGTAAGAAAATTACAATGTTTGAAGTACAAGACAAGCCAATACCTCTCTGTGCACAATTCCACAGAGTGCCCAATTACAAAATATCCAATATTCCAAAGTCTTCTTGCCGCCGGCCTCCTCTGCACTAGACCTCCACCTGCTTCAAGCTTATCCTTGTGCACACCTTGCACCAAGCTTCCACAAAGGGGGAGGAGTGAATACCTTCTGTCGGCACGCGCCCACTGCAATGGGACCTTGAGATACTTGGGGGGACTAGCTTAGCACTCTCTGCACAATCCCTTAGGTACTCCCTATGCACTCCTTCACTTCCACTTCTCTACGTCGCACACTGGTGACTCTTGCACTTCTTCCTCTTGCTCCCTTAGACTATGCTCTCTTGCTTACTCCAAGATTAGTCCAAGAATGGCCCTTGCCTTGATGTGAGTGTGTCGATCCCGTACGCTCCTAACTGCAATAGCCTCTTGGTGCTCACTTTGATGTCCCAAGATTGTCCTCCCAAGTGGCAGCCAATGACTCACTGTTTTGTCTTGTAGTGACTTTAGTCTAAAACCAAAAATTTTAATGGGGGGCCATACTTTCACCTGTGCGTACACTTTGCCGCTTCACATACCTTCATGTTTCCTTTTAAGTCTTCACTTTTGCACATAAGAGGGGGTTCACCTGAACCTTCCAAAACACTTTAAAACACCCTTTGAACACTTAGGGAAATTAGAGAAAATACCTCTGCAACCTGCAACCCATTTTCTCCAATTTACCCTTTGTGGACAATTCATTGTGCACTACCTATGCACTTTGACACCTGCACTTACACACTTTGATTTTGCACCTGTTGACTTTGACCTTGACCTTGTTGACTTTGACCAGTTGACTTTGACCAGTTGACTTTTATGGGCTCAACAGAATTAGAGAATTGCATGCTCCCAGATCATGGCACCACACACTCTCTTAGTTCTTCTAAGACTAATCATATGGAAGAAGATGTTGTATGTGTCAAAAGCTCTATGATGCAGAAGGAGTCAATCATGGAAGAACAGGTTCGAAGGCGGGTGGTTTTTTCTTCTTCTCCAAAGAATCAAGTAGCCATAGTAGTGAGTCCACCACACAAGCAAACACAACCGTTCACGAGAACTGCTACATCAAATAAAATGACACCATTCGATAAGAAAGCAGTTCCGAGCATGAAGCAGATCTGGGTACGCAAAGGAGAGCAACGACCAACCTTGCCCCCACAAAACCCATCCAGGCAAGCTAACTCAGCCAGAAGATGAAGGAAGCAGCTCGGACAAGCTCAATCACAAGGTATCGAACAAGTTTGGGTGCCTAAGAAATTAGCTGCATCTCAACAAGGGCGATTACAGATGTGGGTACCTAAGAAGATCTTGCATCCACAACAACCTATGTTCTCCCACATGCGAAAGGTCTCAATAAAAAAGACAAAAAGAGAAAAGGGTAAGAACCACGTACAGAGACCGAAAGAAGATCAAATCAACTCTTCAACAATAGTAGGAAGACGAGCAAAATGGATATCGGTTTGGAAGCCAAAAGTACAAGTAGCCTCCACTGAACCAAAGCGCCAACCACACTGGATACCACAATGCAGAAAGCATCCAAAGAGGAAGACGCCTGAAGTCATCTCTACAGTGCCAAATGCTGTTTTAAAATGGATCCCTATAAGGAGGAAGGATCAGTTGTCATCTCGAGATCCAATGAATACCAACAAAGATGACATCAACATCTGCAAGTGACATCAGGCCTCGACAAGCGACAACCATGTGCTCTTTGCACAACCCTGTCTTTTGCACCATTCAGGTCATGCATTTCCAAGTATGCATTAACATAGGGCCACATTACATGGACGTGCATAGACACACTTGAGAATCCCAAGCACAAGAGCACATTGACATATGTCAAATATTTTTATTGATACTAACCTTTGTCTTCTTGTTTTGTGACATTGTTCCTCTATTAAAAAAAAAAAGAAGAAGAAGAAAAGAGAGGAGAGAGCTTGTTCCAAGGTTTGGCTCATGGCACATGAATGAGTCAGGCTTAGTTGACGATGGAACCATTGATTACTGGACATTTATCAGTTTGGATGGAAGTGTGTCTAGGCTAGCAAATGATATTATTGCTGCCTTATCTGGTAGATATCAAGAACTTGGCATGAACATGGCATCCACAACTATGGTTTCCTCTTACTATGGTAGGAGTGAAGAGCTTGAAGGTCCGCAACTTGAGTGATGCTTAACTACCATATGTACAAGGGCATCCAAGGAAATATATGCAAGAGTTAGCTTGGCACCTTGAAAATCCTTGTATGTATACTAGATGAGGAGACTCATCCTTATGGTGTAAAGAGAATATGTGAAACTAAGCTTGGTGTAGTTCTCGAATGTTCTTTGTCAAGGAATATCAAGAAATTCAATTCTCAATATTTGGCAAATGATGCTTTGAAAGGAGGAGACAGGATCTGCCACTCAAAAGATCTCATCAGTGGACCATCAACACAGACATTCATCAACAATGCTCCATCCCAAAGGTTGAGTGTACAACACGAAGAGATCAACATCGATCGACCTTCTCCATGGTAAGTATCTTTACTTGGGAAACATCTTTACCATGATAGCTTAGGAAACCTCTCCGTCGGCATACTCTTGAGCACTTAGCTCAAGACCCCCAATTTTTGCCACCATACTTCTTCCAATGCATTTCCCAAATAAGCATTCATAGGGCTATATTACAAGGCCATGCACAAGGCACATATTTTCCTCCACCCATGCACGAACACACTTACCCATCACTCACTATGGGTTACGAGTACTTGGCATGATTCCTATGAACATCAACTTTGGAAGATCTAGAAGACACCAACGGAGACTCACACAGTCACGCTGGAATCGAAGGAAAAAGCACATACCAAGGGACTACAACGTGCAAAGAATCACAGTGACAGATGAAGAACCAGACAACCAACACTACCACATCTGGAAGTTAGACGACTTTTGTTCGTACAGAAGGGACACTCCCTCTCAAAGCACTACTTGGAACAACCACTACAACAAGGGTCTGTCAAGGACGACAGACTCGAGGGGGGGGAGTGTTGAAGCTCAAGGTCAAGGACAAAGCATGGAAGCACATCAAAAAGGTTGACACACAAGGAAAGGGAGCAAGTAGGGAGCTCCAAGAAGTGTATGTCAAATTTTCACAAGAATTCCCTACAAAAATAGTGATTTCCATCACTAAAAACCATTGTAAATACCATTTTCTATTTTTGTAACTCCATTTTGTTCAAGCCAAGGAGTCCTTGAGCTTGAGGAGTATTAGAAGTATCATCCTATCAATTTTCATAATTTTTAGACTCCGTTTGAGCCCTCAAATAAGCCCTAGAACCTAATTTTTTTAACTAGGCCGGACACTAGGTCTGGACAGGGCCAAAACTAGTCAAAAAACTATAAAAAGAGCTAGAGAGCTCATTTTTGAGGTTAGCTTGTTAGAGAATAGAGCTTTTGTATGAGAACTCTTTTGCAATCAAAGCTTTCCATTGTTCCTCTCTTTGATGTTACCTTGTGCGCGTGTGTGTGTATGTGTGTGCATGCTTGTGTGCTTTCACTCACGCACTTGTGCCTTCACTTGCTCGTGGTCTTCATACCGGTCCTCACATCTCCGCGGATTGACAAGTAAAGGAGGTGGTGCTTACGCTTGAGCTACAATGCTCTATAGTGTGGTGAACTTTCTTACCTCAAATTCCGAACTTGGCAGACCATCGCGATGGTCTGACACAGTCCGCATTTTCTCACAGAAAGTGATTTTCTTACCTTTTTGCAGCTTTCCTGATGCTCTGGAGCATTGTACCTGCAAGAAAACTCAAAAACACAAAAGCACATACAAGCACAAAAGCTCTCTCTCTCTCTCTCGCATGCACAAATGAGGGGAAATGAGGAGAATGGGTGGATATGGTGAATTTTTTGATTTTTTCGGGGTGGAAGATGATGACGCAGTGGTGAAGATGGAGTGTGGGGGAGGTGAAAAACACTAAAAACTAACTAAAAACAACAAAAAAAACTGAAATTTTTACCTTCCAATGCCACTTCTTGCTATACTCTTACCATCACACATTCGTCCTAGACTCGATCCCGGGCAACGGCACCAAATTTGGTGTTGCTCTAGCACAATGGTGAGAACCATGTTAAGAAGCTCCACCTCCTTAATGTCAATCCGCGGAAGAGATAGGAGTGATATGAAGACCGTGAATATGAGATGAAGTGAGAGTGATGGTGAGAAGCATAAAGATGCACACACACATACACACACACAACAAAGAGACAAGCAAGACACAATGGAAGGTAGGAAATCAACTCTTTTACTCAAGATCTCAATTACAAGCTCAAAATAGCTCTAAGCTCACACTAACCAACACTAGCTAACCTCAAAAATGAGCTCTCTAGCTCTTTTTATAGATTCTAGACTAGTTTTGACCGGTTTCACATCTAGTGGAAGTCAACTTTATATTTATTTCCATCGGGTTGTTCAATTGTTTGCACCCTCCATGTCCCTACTTAAATACATCCAAGATGTACTTTCTTTGCATAAGCCAAATACCATAATCCTTATATATGACTTCAATACCTAGGAAATATCTTAGATTTCTGAGGTTTGAGATCTTGAACTCCTTCCCAAGCCTTTCTTTGATGTACTTGATGCCTTCTTCATGATCACCTATACTAATCAAGTCATCTACATACACACATAAGTAGGCAAATGCTTCACCTTTTCTTTTGAAGAATAATGATGAATCTGCTTTTCTTTTTTTGTATCCACAATTGATCAAATTTTCTACAAGCATTTGGTTCCATGCCATTGGGGCTTGCTTGAGACCATATACTACCTTCTTTAACTTGCAAACATAATCATCTCTGATTTTATCTTCAGATCCTAATGGTTTGTCCATGTATACCACCTCCTCTATTTCTCTATTCAAAAAAGCATTCTTTACATCAAGTTGATACATCTTGCAATGCTGACTAGCTAGAATTGTGATAATCGATCTGATGGGAGTCATCTTAGCCATAGAGATAAAGGTTTCTTCATAATCTACTCCATATGTTTGAGCAAAAACTTTAGCTACAAGCCTAGCATTATATCTAGCAATGCTATCATCTAAAGGCTTCTTTACCTTATATACCATCTTATTTCTAATGACCTTCATATCCTTCTTCCTTGGCACTAATGTCCAAGTGTGATTGTCTTCTAGAGCCTTGATCTCCTCCTGCATAACCTCTTGCCATTCCTTGCATGTATTGGCCTCTTCAAAGCATCTGGTTTCTTCAACAACTTTACACGTTTTTCAACTAGATAACTTAACCTACCAGACCTTCTTATTTCACCATTCCATTGATTCAGATATTTATTGTTGACCTTTATGTATTGAGCTTAACCCATAAGTTTTCATCTTCTTCAATCTCTGTAATCTTAGCTTTGCCCATTCTCCTTGATCATTAAGTTGGCTTGATGAAGGAATTTCTCCCTTCCATGGTAAGTGTCTACTTGAATCCTTTGGTCCACTAAGAACTATGCTTTTTGGGTCTTCATTTTCTCTTCACTTTCTTCATCTTCATTTTCCTACATAGATACATTTGAATAATACCAAGGTAAAAGCTCATCAAATATGATATCCTTTGATACCTTTAAGTCATTTATTGTGGGGTTACAACATCTATACCCCTTTGTTCAAGTGCATACTCCTCTAAATACACGTCTCTCTGATCTATCATCAAGCTTGCTCCTTAATTCACTTGGAATCAACACATAGCAAGTACATCCAAAAACTCTCAAGTGTGACACATTTTCTTATTTTTTTGAGCTTCATAGGGTGTTATAGCATGTATAACTGATGTGGATGCTCTGATCATGATGTATATTGTGGTGGTTATTGCATCAGCCCAATAGCAATTACGCATTCCCATTTCCTTCATCATAGCCCTAGAACATTCTACAATGTGCCTATTCTTCCTTTGTGCTACACCATTTTGTTGTGGTGTGTACCCGCATGTGATTTATCTCTTGATGCCACTTGACTCTAACAATAAGAGAATTTATGGGAGAACTATTTCCCCCCTCCATACAACCTTAAACATTTGATATCCCTATCACATTCCTTCTCTACAATACAATCATCAATGAAAGTTACAAAGTATCTATTACCTCCAATTGAGTTATGTTTTGTTGCCCCCCGAGAATCTGTATGAACTAGGTCAAGTGGATGATAGCTCACATAATTGCTATTTTTGAAAGGCGACCTAATGTGCTTACCCAATTGACAAGCTTCACACAAGTCCTTGAGATTCTGATTGTAAAGATTTCGTAATCCAAGAACTAACCTCTTCCTTTTGATATCCTTCAAACTAATATTTCCATACGTTTTGTGCCTTAGGATTTTCCACAAAGCATCCCTTTTGGTTGTATTTGATCTATAATTCTCTCTCAACCATTTGATCCATAGAAACAAGATTCCTTGTGGAAACCTTCCAACATAGCATCACATATATATGTGATAGCATGGAGGGTATCATCACCTTTCTCCACATGCCCTTTGGTTGATGGTACCATAATGTTTGAAAAGAAATCCTTGTTGTAGCTCATGTGATTTTTGCATCCATTACCAATGTACCATGTGCTTGAACCTTGTGTCTTGTAGTTACTCATCTACATCATAGCTAACATACATTCAATCTCAATTGAAGCAGATGCATAATTACCTTGTCCTTTGTATGATGAATTGCTTTTGTCCCTTTAATAACAATCCCTTGCATAATGACCATACTTGGAACATATAAAGCATCCTTCTAAGTTATTGTTTTCTTAATTCTAATTGTACCTTCTGTTGGAACATCAAGCTTATACTATGCTTGAGGTGGATTTGATCTTCATAAAAAAAGCTATGGTTTGAATTATGCCAAAATATCCATTGAAGTGTTTTTTTACCTATGCTCATTCTATTTTTTTAAAAGATTTTTTATGGATTATGTACCATTATAAAAGACGAGAGATATACACATGTAAAAGGAGAAAAAGAGAGATAATCTCACACAAATTTGAGGCGGTTGAGTTACAATCAATGAATCAATCAATCACCTAAAACTAGATAAAACTAGATCTTCACTTTTCCTAGATTATAGGAAAGTGAATTGATTCTCTTCAACAACCTTTACCCCTTCATTTGAATTCAAAATCCACTTGTAGAAGTCGTGGAGCACTTCAAGATTCTATATAAAGACTTCAAATCACTTGTACACTACATGGAAGCAATATACATACACTTGTGGCTATCATTGTCTTGCTCCTTCATTTTTCAGCATCATCTTTTTCAACAATAGTAAGCTTGCAGAGGCTACTACTCTCTCTAGAGAGCTATTGGAAAGATATTAGTTTCTAGTTCATGTGTATACTTTTTCAAAGCATTTGGTTTAGGAGATTGGGAGAAATCTCTATTTTTTTGTCTCGGGGTCTATCTCTACATATCTCTGAAAAATAGGAGGTACCATTGTTGAGTATCAGGTTCATTCCAAAAGCATATGTTGCTTATTTTTTGTCCTCTCATGCATTCTATACACTCAACCCTATGTATATCACTCCTCTGTAAGGATTTTTTCTTATTGTAATCATGTTGGCTGCTATGAGCATTTGAATTTGATCCTCTCATCCAAAGATAGTACGTTTTTTGAGCTAGTCAAGTGCAAACCTATCTATTTTGTATCAACTCTTTCTCCTTGATGCTCCAAAGTACATAGTGCATTTTATTGCACTTGTGGCATGCCTATAAGGTCTATTTGAGTCTCCATAAGCTCAAGGGCTGGTCTTGTGCTAGTTGGCTCAATCAATCTTCGTCGCTTCGCAACTCACTTGTCTACCTCCTACAAGCTTCTCCAAGTTCTTTCACCTTCCTCCTCTCCCTGTGAACTTGAGTCTTCCTCTTGATCAAGAGAATTTGCTTCCTTGTTCTTGATCACGATTTCCACTTGATCCTCTTTCTTTCCTTCCTTTGTCTCTATCTTGATTTCTTCCTATACCTCTTCCTTTACCTGTATAAAATTATTGGGCGTCATTGGCCTTTGCCTTTGGACCCCCGATGTTCATCTCCTCAATGAACATCAAGGCCAGTAATTGCTCAAAGTCAGGAAGATTATCTCTGACATTATAGAGGTGGTAGAAGCCTTCCACTTGTCATCATCCCTAAACCCATTCAAAGTGTATGCAACTAGGTCAGCATCATCTATGCGATAACCTATGGATCCAAATGCATCACTTACTTCTTTGATATTCAGAATATAGTCATTGATATTGCTATTAGGTTTTTTCCTCAAGTTATTGAGTTCATTCTTCAATTGAATCTTCCTGGCTTTGGTTGAGGTGGGGTATAGTCTCTCTAGGGTTCCCATACTTTCATAGAAGTGCCTAGATCTTGCATATGCCATATCGTGGCATTGCTAATATGCTAGGATAAGATGAAGTTAACCCTCTTATCTCTCTCATTCCACTCTTTGAAGTTCCTCGATTGATGAGTGATGTGGTTAATTCGCTCTGATACCACTTGTTATGGTCGACGCGGCAAAGGCCCAAACCTTGTCAAGCCTGCGGAATTTGCTGTGCCACCGAAAATTGGTTGCCAAGCTAGAGTGATATTAGAACACCTCTATAATCAGCAGTAACTCAGCATGGTTACTGCCACTCAAATATATAAGACTGCATTTTGAATTTACTGGAAATTCACTGGAACTTCACCGGACTGTTACTGGACTTATGTCGTAGTTATACCAGAATCTTATCGGAATCAACTCCTATTATGTTTGTAATCACTTCAAGTGAATGTACAAGAAGTAAGGAAGTGATGCATGAACTTCCTTCACTGAGTGAACACTTTCTGAAGTTTAAGAAAAAACTTCTCCGGTTTAGAATATCTCTTTTCGGTTAGATTTTGTACTGTGTGTACATATCCATTTCACCGAAATCCTTGAGTAGACTTGCATCTGCTTTCGAACTTTGGTATCCAAGTTCATTGAGATATTTCACAAGCCTGTAATTCCAAGCTCTTGGAGCTTGCTTCAGTCCATAAAGTGCTTTCCTTAATCTCCAAACGAAGTTTGGGTATCTGGAACTTACAAACCCTTCCGGTTGTTCCATGTAGACTTCATCTGATATGTATCCATTCAGAAATGCATTCTTTATATCTAGCTGACTTAGCTTCCATCCTTTTGATGCTGCTATAGCAATCACTGTCCTTATGGTTGACATCTTTGCCACCGGACTAAACATGTCATCGTAATCTATGCCATGCGTGTGAGCATAGCCCTTGATAACCAGTCTAGCTTTGTATCTGGCTATCCTTCCATCTGCAAGCTTCTTAACTTTGAAAACCCATTTATTTCCAATCACTTTCTTACCGTTTGGTTTTGGAACAAGTTCCCATGTCTTGTTCTCTTCCAGTGCGCTAAACTCTTCTTCCATTGCTTCTTCCCATTTCTTCTTACCTTTAGCTTCGTCATAGTTCTGAGGTTCTTCATCATCTTTGACCATATATGCATAATTTTTCTGAGTTATGTACGAAGTATCATACGAATACCTTTCTGGTTGTCTTCTGTTCCTGTTTGACCTTCTTGGTTCAAACTCTTCATGTGTATCTGAATACACATTTTCATCAAATCCCTGTTCATCTCCATTTCTCATACCTGATCCGATCCTGGACCTACTTGCCTGCATATAGTCTTTATCTCTATTCACCTGTACAATTGATTTCCCTTTCTCTTTTCTTCTTTCCTCTTCTTCAAATTCTTCCGTTGTATGACTTTGATCTATATACCAGCTCTTCTGTTCATCAAATGTAACATCTCTGGAAACAGTAAACTCACAGTAAACTGTTTTGTTAAAGGACTCCATAACCTGTAGCCCATCTGCTTTTCATCGTATCCGACAAACACATATTTCTCTACTTTTTGGTTCGAGCTTATGTCTGAGTTGTGATGGTACATAAGCATAGGCTACTGATTGATAATCTGTTTACCAAGTATGTAGGTGTATTTACAGCTTCAGCCCAAAGATAATTTGGACAATCCTTTTCCTTTAGCATAGCTCGTGTAAACTCAACTAGAGTTCGGTTCCTTCTTTCTGCTACACCATTTTGTTGTGGTGTATACCTGCAGGTTATTTCTCTCTTAATACCTGCATTCCAAAGATAATCATTGAATTCTCGGGAGAAGTATTCTCCCCCTCCATCAGACCTCAGTCTCTTCAGCTTTCGACCTGTGAGTCTTTCAGCATATGCATGAAAATGCGTGAAAGCTCCAAACACTTCTGATTTCTCTTTCAAAACGTAAAGAGTTATCCATCTTGTAGCATCATCAATGAAAAGAACATAATACCTTGATCCACTGATTGATCCTTCTTTTGTTGGACCCCATACATCTGTATGAATGAGTTCAAGTACTCCATCATGTTTGAATCCTTTCTTCTGGAAAGGTAACCTGTGGGCTTTTCCCATTTGACATGCTTCGCACTTATGAATCATATGTTGGTTCTGTACATTCGGTAATCCCAGTACTGACTGATTTGAAATCATAGCTTTAATTCCTTTTTCATTGAAATGACCTAATCTCTTATGCCAAAGATCAAGTTCTCTAATCACCTTTTCACCATGTGTGAGCAACGCTTGGCCGATGTTCCCTTGTACTCTTAAAGTAAAGAGTCTGCCTTCTTTCTTACCAGAGACAATCTGATTATATCCGTTCTCAGGATCTTCTACAAATACTCCTTTATTTGTAAATCTGACCTGAAAACCTTTCTCAACTATCTGTCCTACACTAATTAAATTTTTCGGTATTGTCGGAACATACAAAACATTGGTTAGCAAATCTGCTCCACTCTTACATTTCACTTTTCCAATTGAATGTACACTATGCCTCGTATTGTCACCTGTTTGAACAGTATGACTGGAACTACGTTTTTCCAATTCTGATATCAGTTCTATATTTCCTGACAAGTGATTAGAACATTTAGAATCAATGTAAAATACCTTTAGGTCTTCGTTATCTGATGTGCTGATTGAGTTCATCATCAATGATGTATGACTTTCATTCTGTGTATCATTTGCGTAGTTGTTGTAGGTGGTGTTGTAGGATTGATTTTGTCCCCAACTTCTTGCTCCACCTCTACCATAGCTTCCTCTTTGATTTTGTCTTCCTCTTTGAAAATTACTCTGATATCTTCCACTTCTGCCTCTGCTGTTACTGTTCTGATTTTGATTTGATCCTTGTTGATTGTGCCAACAATCATGAGCCAAATGATTACTTAGTCCACAGATCCAGCAAGCCTTTTTGTTGTTATTCTGGCTACTTCTTCCTCTTCCAAAACATCTTGCTCTTCCTCTGTCGGTGCTTTTACCTCTTGCATAATAAGCCTAAACTCGACTCTTCTTCGTCTTTTGACTTACCTTTGTCTTTCTTCTTGTTCTTCATGTACATTGCAGAACTTTGTCCTTTATCTGCATCTCCTTTCAGGTCTTGCTCATATGTGAGCATCAAACCAAGCAACTGATTTAAATATGGTACAAAATGATTTAAAGATAGTTCAGTTGAGAGTACGAAAGGTTTCCACCTTTCATCTCCTCTCAAACCTGTTAGCAGTTGCGTTATCAATCTATGATCTTCGACATCTTCATTTTTGGATCCAAGACTATCTGCTAGATTCTTCATCTTAGTAACATAGTAACAAATGCTTTGACTCGACTTCTTTTTGAACGTTGTGAATTCGTACCATAAGCTAGCCTTCCTAGCTTTCGTAGTATTTTGGAAATGATCTTCCAACGCACTCCATATGTCCTCCGCTTTCTCCAGGCCTCTAATGTGCGGTAGTAAATAGTCTGAAACGGTATTATAAATGTAACCTCTTGCCGTTGCATATTTCTTCTGCCACAACTTCAAGGCTTCTAATTCTTCTTTTTCCAGTTGACTATCATCTTCGAAAGTCGGCTTCTTTTCTTCTCCGGTCACATACATCATTAAGTCCTTACTCATAAGTAAGGCTTCCATGCACATTACCCATGCGGGATAATTATCTCTGTCCAATTTATCAATTTGGACATGATCTGCCATGATCTTCTTGTTTCTATTACTTCCGATGCACTTTTGAGAATCTTTCTGCTTTTCAGAATCTTTCTCGTTCTGGTTCCACTTGTTGTGGTTAACCGGGCTCTAACACCAATTATGGTGAATACTCTGGCTCTGATACCACTGATGTGGTTAATTTGCTCTGATACCACTTGTTATGGTCGACGCGGCAAAGGCCCAAACCTTGTCAAGCCTGCGAAATTTGTTGCGCCACCGAAAATTGGTTGCCAAGCTAGAGTGATATTAGAACACCTCTATAATCAGCAGTAGCTCAGCATGGTTACTGCCACTCAAACATATAAGACTGTTGGTGCAGACCAATCACCAATTGAAGATTTGAAGACAAAGAATGGAGATTAGAACAATTCCTGAAGCAAAGAAGGTGGACACATTCACAGGATGAATGATTTGTACACATATGTACATTAGTGAAGACATAGATCACTTAGAGTTTTTGAATAGTCATAAACTTGTACATATTTGCCTATAAATACTTTGGAAAAATGTCGGGACAAGAGAGAAGACAAGGAGAGACTATGTATGAGCATAGGAATAGAGAAATGAGAAGTAGTAAGTGTCATTAGACACATGAGAAGTGAGTTGAAGTCTCTCTCTCATTCAGTTGTAGTCTTTTTCAGAAATGACAGAATTTTTGCACCCGAAGTTTCTGAGTTTTCTCCTTGTGTAGTAAATCTTTTGTGAATTCCTTTTGGAGATGTCTAAGTCCATAGTTAATCAATCTATGGCTAGAGTTTGAGAGTCTAATTGTGATCAGGCTAAGAGAATTGTGTGTAGGAACATTTACATGTGAGAAAGTACTCATTGGTTCCTGAAACAGGTGCAAATTTTGATCTTAATGATTTGATCATTTCTCACTCCACAGTTTAAGGTTTTGTGCAAGTAAGCACTTAATCTTTAAGTTGGAAGGTAAGCTACTCGTGGCTAAAAGCATTTGCTTAAACGGGTTCTATACTGAGAGAATTAAAGTTAAGAAGTTAAGGGTGTCCAAATCGACTTCTCAAACGTGCAGATTTAGACATAGCTGACTTGGTAAGTAGATTTCTCAAGATATACTGAATCTTTTGGAGTGATTTGACTTGGAGAAGGTGCGCAATCTTTAGGTGACATCTTTTGCAAAGTTTCATAAAAAACTTTACACATTTACTCAGTCAATGAGCAAGATTTATGCAACAGACTTTCTGAATAATTTCCCCCTTCACAGTTTAGTCAAGAAATTGATATTTGGTCATTGATCTCTTAAATTGGTGAAGGTTTTGACTTACTCTTGATATAGAGGTGTTCTAAATTCAAGAGTAGGCTGTTCTTTTGGAGATTAACACTCTCCATCAGTGGTATCAGAGCAGGAAGCATCAGAATTGAAGAAAAGGAGGATCCCGACTGCTGCAGCTACAAAGAATTTGACATCTGAAGATTCAAAGGGTGAAAGTTTGCAAGGAAAGCTTGAGAAGGAGATCATACGACATCAAGGAAGTCAAAAGGAGTATCATTAGAAGTAAAGGTAACCTTATACTTTATAAAGGTTAAAGAATTCAATATACAGGTAAAGGAAGGATGGGAGATTCTCTTCAAATAGAGAAGTTGGATAGAGAAAACTATCCTGCATGGTCAATGAGGATGGAAGCTCATCTAATGAGCAAAGATTTGATAGCTTACATTACAGGTGAAGAAGAAAAACCACAATTCAGAGATCCTAGTGTTCCAACTAGGGAAGAATTAACAGATTTGAAGAGTTGGATGAAGAAAGATGCTCAAGCTAGGAGTATCATTTATATGGCAGTCAATGATTACTTGCTACCTCACATTAGAGGTCTTGAAAGTGCAAGTGATATATGGAATGCTTTGGAAGAGCATTTCCAAAACACCACAAAGTCAAGGAAGGCATCTTTATGGGCAGAATTTACAACCTTCAAGAAGAAGGCCTCTCAATCCATTTCAGACTATGTAACAAGGATGAAAGACATTGCAGATGCATTAGGAGCTATTGATGAAGATATTGAGGAGGATAAATTGGTAAGGCAAATCCTTACAGGTTTGAGAGGTGATGACAAATGGAAGCCATTCATTTTGTCTACAGAATTATCACTTGATCATTTCACTCCTGATTTAAATCAGTTGCTAGGTCATATGCTAACATTTGAGCAGGATGTTAAAGGAGATGGTGACAAAAGTACAGGTCATGCAATGTACTCAAAGGAAAAGAAGAAAGTTAACAAAGGAAAGCAACAATCAGGTGAAGATGAAGGTACAACTAGTCAAGCCAACTTCCTAAGAGGTAGAGGAGGTGGCAAAGGAAGAGGAAGAGGCAGGAACAACAAAGATGGAGCCAAAGCTTGCTGGATTTGTGGTAAGACAAATCATTTAGCTAATGATTGTTGGCATAATAATCAAAGTAATGGAGGATACAATCAAAACTATAATTCAAGAGGAAGAGGTGGCAGAAATCAAAGAGGTAATTTTAGAGGCAGAGGTAGTAGGGGTTACTTTGGAAGAAATGCAGGTAGAGGTTTCCAAAGTCAACAATATAACAATACCTACTACAATTATGCTTCAGATCAAAAGGAAGATTCAACATTGATAATGAATGCAACTTGTGAAAGACAGAGTGAAGATCAAAGAGTCTTCTACATTGATTCAGGGTGTAGCAATCACCTGAGTGGTAATATAGCCTTGATGACTGATTTGGAGAATAAGGTATCTAATCATGTTGTTCAAACAGGTGACAACACAAAGTACAATGTGAAGTCAATTGGATCAGTGAAGGCCAAGGATGGTAGCACCTTATTAAGTAAGGTCTTGTATGTTCCTACAATTCCTAAGAATTTGATAAGTGTAGGACAAATTGTAGAAAAAGGTTATGAAGTAAGGTTCACTAATGAAGGAGTGTTTGTGGAAGACCCTAGCAATGGGTATAAACAAATTGTTTCAGGGAAGAAAGAAGGAAGATTGTTCACATTGAAGATTCAAGGTAATGTTGGTCATGCCTTGTTCACCTATGGAGGACATAAGATCTCTGAGTTAGATCTTTGGCACAAGAGACTTGGACATTTCAATGAAAGAGGTATTAAAGACATGATTAATAATGGTTCAGTGCTTGGATTGCCTAATGTTGCAGGTCAACATATGACATACAGATGTGAGGCATGTCAATTAGGTAAGGCTCATCAGCAATCCTATTCCAAGCATGGGTTTATGTATTCAGAGAAACTTGAGTTAGTACACACAGATGTGTGGGGACCATCAAAGGACTTCAGTATCAATGGCTCAAGGTATTATGTGATTTATGTTGATGATGCTACCAGATGGATCACTATCTATGTGATCAAAGATAAGTCAGAAGTATTCAATACTTTCAAACATTATCATATGTATGCAGAGAGAATTACAGGACATAAGTTGAAGAGACTAAGGTCAGATGGAGGGGGAGAGTATTTCTCTAATGAGTTCAGTGATTACTTGTGGAATACAGGTATAAAAAGAGAGGTTACTTGCAGGTACTCTCCTCAACAAAATGGTGTAGAAGAAAGGAGAAATAGGACTCTTGTTGAGTTTGCAAGGTCCATGATGAAGGAGAAAAATTACCCAAACTATTTGTGGGCTGAGGCTGTAAATACAGCTACTTATTTAGTCAATAGGCTACCTTGTAAAGCCTTGCAGGGTATGACATCTTATGAGGCTTGGTGGGGTAAGAGACCTACACTAGACCATTGCAAAGTATTTGGATGTTTGGCCTATGCATATGTGTCATCACAATTAAGGCACAAATTGGAACCTAAAGCTGAAAAATATGTGTTTATTGGTTATGATGATAAGCAGATGGGATACAGGTTGTGGAATCCATCCACAAAACATTTTCTTGTATCAAAAGATGTTACATTTGATGAGCAAGGTACTTGGTATGCAGGTACTATCAATATTAATACAGATGATGAAGAAATTGTGAGCCAAAGGAAAGGTAAATCAAAGGTTCAGATATTTGATGAGCAAGAGAATAATGAAGTGCAGGTTGAAGTGGAAGAAACACCAAGATTTGATCCTGAATATAAAGAACCAGAAACCTCAAGAAGTGGAGAACTTAGGAGGTCTACAAGGAACAAATGGCAACCTACAAGGTATAGCTATGATACTTCATTTTTGGCTACCAAAGATTATGCTTACATGATTAAAGCAGATGAAGACCCTTCTACATATGAAGAGGCAAAAGGTAAAGAAAATTGGGAGAAAGCTATGCAGGAAGAATATGATGCATTGATGGAGAATCAAACATGGGATTTGGTTCCAAAGCCAAATAGTCAGAAAATCATTGGATGTAAGTGGGTTTATAAGACAAAAAGATTTGCAGATGGAAGTGTGTCTAGGTACAAAGCTAGACTTGTTGTCAAAGGGTTTGCTCAGACATATGGTGTTGACTATGATGAGACTTATAGTCCTGTGGCAAAGATGACAACCATCAGGACACTTATAGCAATTGCTGCATGCAAAGTTTGGAAATTGTGTCAATTAGATGTGAAGAATGCTTTTTTGAATTGTTACATTTCAGATGAAGTTTTCATGGAGCAACCTCAAGGATTCCGAGATGGAAGATATCCAGATTATGTGTGTAAACTCAAGAGAGCTTTATATGGCTTGAAGCAGGCCCCAAGGGCATGGAACTATAGACTTGTAAAGTTCCTAAAAGAACTTGGATTTCAAGTATCAAAAGCTGATAGTAGCTTGCTTGTCAAAGCAAGTGATGATGGGTTTATTTATATGTGCATATATGTTGATGATATCATACTTACAGGTACAGATGAGAACGGCATACAAAGTTTAAAGAAGCAAATGGAGAAAGAGTTCAAAATCAGTGACTTGGGAGACTTGTCATACTTCTTGGGCATGGAGATTTCATACACTCAACATTGAGTGTATGTGACTCAAGAAAGGTATTTGAGAAACTTGTTAATCAAGTTTAAAATGGATGATTGCAGGGTAGCACCTACTCCAATGGAGGTGAATCACAAATTAAGCAGATTTGGAGGTGAAGAGTTCAAGGAAATGAAGCAATATCAGAGTTTGGTTGGTAGTCTTATTTATGATACATTAACTAGACCTGATTTATCATATGCAGTTGGGGTTTTGTCTCAATTCATGCATTGTCCTAGGAAAGAGCATTGGATTGCAGGTCAAAGAGTGTTGAGGTACATTAAGGGTACACTCAAAGAAGGTTTGTATTATGGTTTTACATCAGACACAAATATCAAGATCTATAGTGATGCAGATTGGGCAAGTAATCCAGATGATAGAAGGTCAACCTATGGATACATGTGTTATGTGGGAGATAAGTTAATCTCCTGGTGCTCAAAGAAGCAACATACAGTTGCTTTGTCATCTACAGAAGCAGAGTACAAAGGCATGGTTGAAGCTTCAAAAGAAGTGATATGGCTTAAGACTCTAATGAAGAGTTTTGACACTATACAGAGCATACCTATTATTTATGGTGATAACATGAGTTCATTATATCTAGCTGCTAATCCTGTTTTTCATGCTAGGACCAAACACATTGAGATACACTATCACTTTCTAAGAGAGAAGGTGATGGATAAGGAGATTGAAGTCATACATACTTCAACAAAAGATCAGATAGCTGATATGCTTACAAAGAGCTTGGATGGACCAAAGTTACAGAAGTTTAAAGACATGGCAGGCATAAAGAAGGTTAGAGAAACCTCAATTGATGATTGAGGGGGAGCTGTTGGTGCAGACCAATCACCAATTGAAGATTTGAAGACAAAGAATGGAGATTAGAACAATTCTTGAAGCAAAGAAGGTGGACACATTCACAGGATGAATGATTTGTACACATATGTACATTAGTGAAGACATAGATCACTTAGAGTTTTTGAATAGTCATAAACTTGTACATATTTGCCTATAAATACTTTGGAAAAATGTCGGGACAAGAGAGAAGACAAGGAGAGACTATGTATGAGCATAGGAATAGAGAAATGAGAAGTAGTAAGTGTTATTAGACACATGAGAAGTGAGTTGAAGTCTCTCTCTCATTCAGTTGTAGTCTTTTTCAGAAATGACAGAATTTTTGCGCCCGAAGTTTCTGAGTTTTCTCCTTGTGTAGTAAATCTTTTGTGAATTCCTTTTGGAGATGTCTAAGTCCATAGTTAATCAATCTATGGCTAGAGTTTGAGAGTCTAATTGTGATCAGGCTAAGAGAATTGTGTGTAGGAGCATTTACATGTGAGAAAGTACTCACTGGTTCCTGAAACAGGTGCAAATTTTGATCTTAATGATTTGATCATTTCTCACTCCACAGTTTAACGTTTTGTGCAAGTAAGCACTTAATCTTTAAGTTCGAAGGTAAGCTACTCGTGGCTAAAAGCATTTGCTTAAACAGGTTCTATACTGAGAGAATTAAAGTTAAGAAGTTAAGGGTGTCCAAATCGACTTCTCAGAAGTGCAAATTTAGACATAGCTGACTTGGTAAGTAGATTTCTCAAGATATACTGAATCTTTTGGAGTGATTTGACTTGGAGAAGGTGTGCAATCTTTAGGTGACATCTTGTGTAAAGTTTCATAAAAAACTTTACACATTTACTCAGTCAATGAGCAAGATTTATGCAACAGACTTTCTGAATAATTTCCTCCTTCACAGTTTAGTCAAGAAATTGATATTTGGTCATTGATCTCTTAAATTGGTGAAGGTTTTGACTTACTCTTGATATAGAGGTGTTCTAAATTCAAGAGTAGGCTGTTCTTTTGGAGATTAACACTCTCCATCAAAGACTGCGTTTTGAATTTACTGGAAATTCACTAGAACTTCACCGGACTGTTACTGGACTTATGCCGAAGTTATACCAGAATCTTATCGGAATCAACTCCTATTCTGTTTGTAATCACTTCAAGTGAATGTACAAGAAGTAAGGAAGTGATGCATGAACTTCCTTCACTGAGTGAACACTTTCTGAAGTTTAAGAAAAAACTTCTCCGGCTCAGAATGTCTCTTTTCGGTTAGATTTTGTACTGTGTGTACATATCCATTTCACCAAAATCTTTGACGAACTGATAGTAGAGATGTCTAGCTATAAGATAAGCTAACACTCATACAAACCTTTAATTTACTCTACGAGATATACTTCGTTGTTGTTGGTATATTTAGGTAGTGATGTGTGTGAACACTCTAGGACCACCGGGGCACTTTTTTCCCTCTTTAGGAGGTTTTTTTCCCCCGGCTTGTATATACGCCTATTGCCCTAATGGGCTACTCATCTTTGTACATTCTCTAGTAATACATTCAGTATTGTGTGTTTGTGCTCCAAGCTTCTTCTTCTTCCTTGTGCTGTTCGCGTGCTTCCGCAGACGTCTATCTCCAACAATTGGTATCAGAGCAGGTCGTCGCTTCTTCTAGGGCGCCGTCGACACTCCTCCGTTTGCAGTCTCATATTCACATGAAATTTGGTGAGCATACTCAGGGTGTTTCCGAGATCAAAACAGATTCACTTTGTGGTGCCGAAATCGCGATCTGAGCTCGTTTCGGCCTCCGAACGCACTATCGCAGCGCTTGTGCAGGCTATTTTGTCCTTTTGTGCCAAAGGTATATACCAGTTTCTGTTCACCAGTTTAAGCATCTCAAAGTCTGCTACAGGTCTAGCAGAACTCGTCTGTGCAGTTTCGTTCAACTTTTTGAGATACAGTCAATTTTCTACATCAAGGTATTTTAGTCACCGGCCATGGCTGAAAGCAGTGATGTATTCCGTATGTTGGCTGTTGAGGATAAGTTGGATGGTACCAACTACCCATTATGGGCTTATATGATGCGACATGTACTAGTTGCAAAAGGATTGTGGAACATTGTGCAGGGTGTTGAAAGACGTCCTGTTACACCTGTAACGACAGGTACTGCAAATACAGGTGTTGGAGCTGATGAAGATGGTGTCGAAGATGATATTCTGCAGATTCCCTGTTCGTGCTGCTGTTTCTGTTGCACCTACTACAGATCAGATTCGTTGGGATGGCAGAGATGCCCAGGCACATGCATTGATAGCTTTGTCTGTCAAACGTGTCATTATTCCTCACATTCGCTCTTGCAAAACAACAAAGGATGCTTGGGATACACTTACCACTTTGTACCAGGCTAGGAATGAGGCTCGTGTTGCTTACCTCCGAAAACAGTTGGAGAGTGAGCACATGAATGAAGGTGATTCTATGGACAGTTTTCTTACAAAGATCAAAGACCTAAAGGAACAATTGATTTCTGCTAATGAGGTTATACCAGATAGCTCACTTGTGCAGACCGTTCTGAATGGTCTTCCTGATTCATATCAGAGTTTTGCCTTTACTCTTCGGTTGATGATGAAAGGCAATCCGAATGCCTTGTCATTTGAGGAATTAGTCTCTGTTTTGTTGCAGGAAGACCAGTCCAGGCAGAACAGGTCCATTAGCGTGTTGCAGATCAAGCTTTCCTGGCTAGTCAGAAGGGCAAAGGAAAATGGAGCTCTTTTACTAGTAAGCAGAAATCTACAAATGCTGCACAATCAAAGAACCAAGATAAAGATGAGAAGAAATCAGAAAAGCAGAAATTGTTCTGCAAGTACTGTAAAGGAAATGATCATATTATAAAGAACTGTCCAAAACTGGCTGCTAAAGAGACAAAGAAGAAAGAGGCTGGAATGGTTGTTGCAGAGGCCTCTACACCAAAAACAGAGTCTGCAAATCTTGTGCAGGAAGAAGAATGGGCGTTTATTACTGTCTGCAGTTTTGACCCATCTTCTCATGATCAGTGCATGTCTGGAGTAGACTCAGATGTTTGGTACTTTGACAGTGGGGCGACCAAACATATTACCTCGCAACGCAGTTTCTTCTCTTCACTCGAGCCTGCCCCTACAGGGAATACTGTCACATGCACCAATAACTCCTCTTATCCTGTTATGGGAGTTGGTAAGATCATTATGACTACTGCTGATGGTAGTTCTTTCACTTTGTCAGATGCTTTATTTGTGCCAAGGATCAAAAAGAACCTGTTATCAGTTTCTGCATTAGCCAAGATTGGCTTGGTTGTGAAATTCGTTGATGACAGGTGTACAGTCCATGATCTCTCAAATGGCGATTTGATTATTGCTTCTGGCATTTTATGTCGTGGGCTGTATAAGCTCATAGACTATGAAAGATCTGTGAATGATTCGGCATGTGCAGTTCATGATTCTCAGGCTATGTCAGATGCAAAGCTTTGGCATGCACGCTTTGGTCATCTGGATTTTGCTAGTTTGTTACGCCTGCAGAAATCTGAAATGGTGTCCTCTTTGCCCAAACTTGAGGCACCTGGAAAACATGTTTGTGAAGGCTGTATTTTGGGCAAAATGCAGTGTTCTTCCTTTCCAAAAGATGGTTCAGTTCGGGCTACGCAAAAATTACAGCTTGTACATAGTGGTCTGTGGTCCTATGCAGACACCCTCTTTTGGAAATTACCTTTACTTCGTGACTTTCATTGATGATTTTTCCAGGGATGCATGGGTATATCCACTCAAAGAAAAGTCCGAAGTGTTCATGTGCTTCAAACAGTTTTTGGTTTTGGCTGAAAATCTGTCAGCATGTAAAATGGGCACCCTCCGTTCTGATCGAGGGGGGGAATATATGTCTTCAGATTTTAATGCATTTCTGGCTGAACGTGGGATAAAACACGAGTGTACAGTGCCGTATACACCTCAACAGAATGGAGTTGTTGAACAAAAGAACAGGTCACTCATGGAGATGGCGAGGTGCATGGTCAAAAGTCAGGCTTTACCACATAGTTTCTAGCTTGAGGCTGTCATGTGTGCAGCATATGTACTGAACAGGTGTCCCACTAAAGTGTTGCAGTCTATCACTCCATATGAGGCTTGGCATGGCCGCAAGCCATCTGTTGCTCATCTGCATGTTTTTGGTTGTTTGGCATATGCATTAGTGCCTGAACAACATCGCAGAAAATTGGATGATAAGGCAGTAAAATGTATTTTTGTTGGGTACAGTTCTGAAAGTAAAGGCTATCGTCTGTATCATCCACAGACTAAACGCATTCTGGTGAGCCGTGATGTTGTCTTTGTGGAAGATGCTATTCAGCCATTGCTTTCATGTACTAAGGAGACATCTGTTAGCTCCAAAGACATGTATGATACTTTGATGCCTCTTTTTACAGGTGGACAAGCTAGTGCTGGTCCTAATGAGGCAACTTCTCAGCCTTTGCAGGTTTCATATGATGATGCAGATCATTCCTATTCTGATGCAGATTTACATGGTGCACTTGTTGATGAGAGAGTTGATATTGAGCAGGCAAAAACTATGCCAAAATGGCTGGTGCAGACTTTGCGTGACAGCAAATTAGATGCACCTTTGTCATATCGTACTCGTTCAGGCTCTCATAGTGCCTCCTTTGCATCAGATTGCTATGCTATGGCTGCATCTAGTCTCTGTGCTGAGAATGAGCATGTTTCTTTTGATGAAGCACAAAATTCAGAAAATTGGATGACTGCTATGCAATCTGAATATGATGCTATAATAAAGAATGGTACATGGTCTTTATGTGACTTGCCTCTTGGCAAGAAGGCCATTGGCACTAAGTGGGTATACAAGCTGAAGCGTAAACCTGATGGTACAGTTGACAGGTATAAGGCTAGGCTTGTTGCAAAGGGTTATGCACAGGAAAGAGGCATTGATTTTGATGAGACCTTTGCACCTACATGCCGTATGACTACTGTTTGGAGCATTTGTGCACTTGCAGCCCATCATGGTTGGAATGTACATCAATTGGACATGAAAACAGCATTTCTGAATGGTGACTTGCATGAAGAAGTGTATGTTTTTCAGCCCCGTGGCTTTGTGCAGAAAGGGCATGAAAACCAGGTTTGCAGGTTAAAGAAGGCATTATATGGTTTAAAGCAAGCACCACGTGCTTGGTATGAGAAGATACATGCCTATCTGATTGCACATGGTTTTGAGAACAGTCCAACTGAAAGCACCTTATATGTTAAACGTGCTAATGATGTGCTTCTGATCATTGTTGTCTATGTTGATGACATGCTCCTCACTGGTCCTCTTGAGACACATATTGCTGATTTTAAGGCTGATTTGCATGCCTCATTTGAGATGTCTGATTTGGGGCATTTGCATCACTATTTGGGCATTCAATTTATGCAAGTTGATGGTGGAATGGCTTTGTGTCAAACGCGCTATATTGACACATTATTGCAGCGTTTTGGCCTTGAAGACTGTAAGCTTATTGCCACTCCTATGGAGATAGGTTTACGATTGAGTCTTCATGATGCTGGAGATGCATTTGATGCTGTACTCTATCAACAGGCTGTTGGATGCTTGATTTACTTATGCATTACTCAGCCAGATATTCAGTTTGCTGTCTCACAGATGAGCAGGTTTATGCATTGCCCAGGAGTCACGCATTGGAAAGCGGTTAAGCGCATCTTTCGCTACTTGAGTGGTACTCGACTACTTGGGTTGTTTTATCTCAAGGGGGGATCACTACCGCCAGATTTGCATGCTTTTTCTGACTCAGATTGGGCTGGTTGCTATGACACTCGTGTGTCCACCAGTGGTTTTTGCTTCATGCTTGGTAGCTCATGTATATCTTGGTTGAGCAAGAAGCAGCCTACTGTGGCCACTTCCAGTTGTGAGACTGAGTATAGGGCAGCTTTCACAGCGACTGTTGAGTGTGTGTGGCTCAGACGCCTTATGGCTGATTTGGGTGTTGGCCAGTCTTCTGCCACCACCATCTTCACTGACAGTCAGAGCGCATTGGTAGTTGCGAGGAACCCTGTGTTCCATGCTCACACTAAGCACATTGAGGTGCATTATCACTATGTTAGGGAGAGGTTCTCTGCTGGGGAGATCAGCTTGGCATATGTGCCCACGCAGGAGGACATTGCAGACCTTTTCACGAAGGCTCTGCCTAGGGAGAAGTTTGAAGCTTTCCGCAAAGCTTTGGGCTTACTTCCTTTTGTGGAGTGATTTCCACATAGCTTGGCACTTCCTTATACATGAGTGCCAGCTCCTTGTTCACCGCATCACTCCCAGGAGGGATTTGTTGATATATTTAGGTAGTGATGTGTGTGAACACTCTAGGACCGCCGGGGCACTTTTTTCCCTCTTTAGGAGGTTTTTTTCCCCCGGCTTGTATATACGCCTATTGCCCTAATGGGCTACTCATCTTTGTACATTCTCTAGTAATACATTCAGTATTGTGTGTTTGTGCTCCAAGCTTCTTCTTCTTCCTTGTGCTGTTCGCGTGCTTCCGCAGACGTCTATCTCCAACAGTTGTTCTACCGGAAAACACGTTTTCTGAAAAAACTATAACTGAGCGAAACATTCGTTTACTGAGAGATTTTCGAGGGACACGTTTACTAACAAACTGTAACTGTTAACGGTTAACAAACTTTCTACCGTAACACGAAAATACTCAGAGTTCTTCACATACGAACAGTGCGTGCAAACTTCCACATGAACATGTGTTTTCTATTAGAGAAGATGTGTACAAATTAGCTTGGCCTCTTCTTGCTCAAGCTATGGAAACTCTCCTACACTAAGTAGTTTCTGTTTACCATCTCTCTCAGATGAATACCTGATATTTCAGGTTTCTGTTATTCATCTGTACATACGCAATCTCTGGCGTCTTCTGAGAACTTCTCTCTCTCTCTCTTCACTCTCTGTACATACGCGATCTCTGGCGTCTTCTGGAAAACCTTCTCACATACTCCCTCTGGTCTGACCTCTATATGTGCTCTATTTAAACTGCGTGCTCTTCTCACGCACGTTCTAGCTCGCACTTCCCTCTTATTATTCTTGTGCACATTCTCTCTGTATATACAGTTTGATTCGGTGTAACAAACTCTGATTCTGCAAGATTCTGCGTTGTACATAACGGTCGTGAATTTGTCCCTTCATTAAGGCTTTTGATTTTTCTGAATATTTGATTCCGCTTCTCTTTATCTTCCTTTGTTTGTACGTCAAATTCCTGAGTGATTCTTCAACATGAGGAGTTAGATTCTCACCCAATCTAGGTCTACCCACTGTACCACTAATAAGGCCCCATAAACCTTTTTGCATGGGAAAGCTATACATTCTAAACTTCCATGACTGATAATTACTTTTATATGATTTCTTGATTTGAGTGCTATATTCTGACATGATGGGTTCTAACGTATGCTTTCTAGAACTCTTTGATGCAAGAAAATTGAAGTGTATCAATATCTTTACCTATGTACTTCAAGGTACTAAAAGAGATAGGGTGGATGCTTTGCTTCTTCACAAATAGACTTCCCTTGAGTTGGTTGTGAGCTCTTGAACTTGAAACAAAAGCTCTCAAAATGCTCTGATCCCACTGCTAGGAGAATGTAAACTTCCTTTGTTCACTAAAAAAACATGATTATTTGAGCTCCTCGATAATGAATCTAAGAGTGTTTGCACACTCAAACTAAACTATTAGACCTTTCTAATCCAAGTTATCTCATACTTGCTCCTACTCTGAGAACCACACCTCCAAGGCATACTATTTGTTGCCTTCACTAGGCATGCACACAAAGACCTCAGTTTACTCCTCAATCAATTTCTCCTTGAATATACTAAGTTTAACATTGAGCTTTGAACAATTTTACAAGAAAATAATATCTAATGAACCAAAGAATACAATAAATGGATAAAATTATCACGAAACTTTGCTCATCACTCAGAGCTATCTAGATCCTACACACATAAATATGAAAGAGAGATATAGATGGCAACTCCTAGTCTAATGAAAATCCTTAGACAAGCACGGGGCTTGCTTAGCAAGGGGTGTACTACCTTATTGAAATCTCATGAGAGATAACACACACACACAGATAATCTCTACACTTCAAACTACAATGTATGTTTATAAGACTTTGAAAAGATTCCTAAATGATAGGGAGGTCCTTTCCTAGATTGTAGGATTTATCACACCAAAATGTCATAGGTGGCTAATTGAATGTTATGTGGGGGAGTCAAATTCAAATTTCTGTATAAGTATTCATCCTTGGCTTCTTGCTTCACATTGCTCCATGTTCATCCAAAACTTGATTTTTAACATATCTATTTATGTATCTATGTATCTATCTATCTATGTATCTATCAATCAATCAATCTGTCTATCTATGTATCTATCAATCAATCAATCTGTCTATCTATCTATCTATCTATCTATCTATCTATCTATCTATCTATCTATCTATCTATCTATCTATCTATCTATCTATCTATCTATCTATCTATCTATCTATCTATCTTTCTATCTATCTATCTATCTATCTATCTACTCACCTATCTATCTTTCTTCCTATCTATCTATCTATCTATCTATCTATCTATCTATCTATCTATCTATCTATCTATCTATCTATCTATCTATCTATCTATCTATCTATCTATCTATCTATCTATCTATCTATCTATCTATCTATCTATCTACCTATCTATCTATCTATCTATCTATCTATCTATCTATCTATCTATCTATCTATCTATCTATCTATCTATCTATCTATCTATCTATCTATCTATCTATCTATCTATCTATCTATCTATCTATCTATCTATCTATCTATATGTCTATCTATCTATCTATCTATCTATCTATCTATCTATCTATCTATCTATCTATCTATCTATCTATCTATCTATCTATCTATCTATCTATCTATCTATCTATCTATCTATCTATCTATCTATCTATCTATCTATCTATCTATCTATCTATCTATCTATCTATCTATCTTTCTATCTATCTATCTATCTATCTATCTATCTATCTATCTATCTATCTATCTATCTATCTATCTATCTATGTGTTTGTCTGTATGTCTATTTGTCTATCTATCTATCTATCTATCTATCTATCTATCTATCTATGTGTTTGTCTGTATGTCTATTTGTCTATCTATCTATCTATCTATCTATCTATCTATCTATCTATCTATCTATCTATCTATCTATCTATCTATCTATCTATCTATCTATCTATCTATCTATCTATCTATCTATCTATCTATCTATCTATCTATCTATCTATCTATCCATCTATATATCTATTTATCTATCTATCCCCTATCTATCTATCTATCTATCTATCTATCTATCTATCTATCTATCTATCTATCTATCTATCTATCTATCTATCTATCTATCTATCTATCTATCTATCTATCTATCTTTCTATCTATCTATCTATCTATCTATCTATCTATCTATCTATCTATCTATCTATCTATCTATCTATCGATCTATCTATCTATCTATCTATCTATCTATCTATCTATCTATCTATCTATCTATCTATCTATCTATCTATCTATCCATCCATCCATCCATCCATCCATCTATCTATCTATCTATCTATCTATCTATCTATCTATCTATCTATCTATCTATCTATCTATCTATCTATCTATCTATCTATCTATCTATCTATCTATCTATCTATCTATCTATCTATCTATCTATCTATCTATCTATCTATCTATCTATCTATCTATCTATCTATCTATCTATCTATCTATCTATCTATCTATCTATCTATCTATCTATCTATCTATCTATCTATCTATCTATCTATCTATCTATCTATCTATCTATCTATCTATCTATCTATCTATCTATCTATCTATCTATCTATCTATCTATCTATCTATCTATCTATCTATCTATCTATCTATCTATCTATCTGTCTATCTATCTATCTGTCTATCTATCTATCTATCTATCTATCTATCTATCTATCTATCTATCTATCTATCTATCTATCTATCTATCTATCTATCTATCTATCTATCTATCTATCTATCTATCTATCTATCTATCTATCTATCTATCTATCTATCTATTTGTCTGTCTGTTTGTCTGTCTGTCTGTCTTTCTGTATGTCTATCTGTTTGTTTGTCCGTCTGTCTCTCTATGTGTCTTTCTATCTGTCTGTCTATCTATCTATCTATCTATCTATCTATCTATCTATCTATCTATCTATCTATCTATCTATCTATCTATCTATCTATCTATCTATCTATCTATCTATCTATCTATCTATCTATCTATCTATCTATCTATCTATCTATCTATCTCTCTATCTATCGATTGATCTATCTATCTATCTATCTATCTATCGATTGATCTATCTCTCTATCTATCTATCTATCTATCTATCTATCTATCTATCTATCTATCTATCTATCTATCTATCTATCTATCTATCTATCTATCTATCTATGTGTTTGTCTGTATGTCTATTTGTCTCTCTATATGTCTATCTATATATTTGTTTATCTGTCCATCTATGTATCTACATATCTACATATCTATCTATCCATCTATATATCTATCTATCTATCTCTATATCCTTCTCAATTTGACTATCTATCTATCTATCCACCTATATATTTACCTATCTATATATCCATAATTCTATCTATCTCTGGATGTATGTATGTATGTATGTATGTATGTATGTATGTATCTATCTATCTATCTATCTATCTATCCATCTATCTATCTATCTATCTATTTGTCTGTCTGTCTCTCTGTCTGTCTGTGTGTCTGTTGTTGGCAATGATGGATGGACACTTCAAGATGATGAGTAGGTACTGCTAAATCCTGCTTTGTACCAGCCCTTTGATGCTTCAAAGTTTATAAGTAGACCTTCTTAGCTTTCCAATGACACCATAAAATGGCCTATGTACTTTAAAAATGATGTATGAAAAGATTGAATCAAAACAGACAACTTTGAACTTCAAGTCTTCAAGAAAACCTTCTATTTTTTACTATACACCTGCTGCATCTTTTGCTCAGTATGACCAACAGAGTAGGAATTGGAAAACTTCTTTTTAGGGGTATCTAATTAGCTTAGTAAGCTAATGATTTCTAGTTAAATCACTCAAAAAGATTAACTATGCTCAGAGAAATTAATTTAGCAAGTAAACCTTTACCCCCGATGTTTTAGGACTGTTGGAGACTTCGACCAATGATCACCTCCACAAACTTTTCTCTGAAATGGCTGAATAGAAATCCTTCAAATTTTGCTAGCATGTAGAATATGTTGAGGAGTTCCAACAAGCTATAGAGCCTTGAATTTCGTTGACAAATGAGTGAGATATGATCTCCGCAAATTGATTGACCTTTAGATACTATGACAGAGAATTCAGAAATGAACAATGTAGATATATGTATTAATGAACAATGTTGTACAATGCCATAGGCATGAAAATCATTGCCTAATGGTGTAGAAAGTTGTGGGCTAGAGTGTAGGCCTCACACACACACACACACACTCAGAAATGAGAATGAGAAGCTTGGAAAGTGACTCATCTACCCGCAACTTTTTTCTAGAGGTTTATATAAGTGTTCACTTCCAATTTGAATTTGAATTCAAATTTTGGCTCTCTCTAAAAATTGATCCTCCATTATAGGAGATATTCCATCAATCAATTCCTAACTTTTCCGCGAGCTCTTCTTGGTAGGTGTTTACAAAGATTCTAAGTCAAATATGACTTTTACAAAGAGTAAATGGGTAATTATCTTCAAGCATTGGTTCCCATGCTTCTCCATATGTGTATGATCTTTAAGCCAAATGTGTAGGCTTGTGAATTGCACCAACAGCTGCCCCTCAAGCCAAACATTTTGGCTTGGTCTTCATCTTCAGTCTTCATGTATATCCTGCAATCCAATCATTGATTTGAACCTACAAAGTTTGGTTTCATCCAATGCTTTAGTTAATAAATCTCCACATTGCATGTTGGTTGATACATATATTAGTTGAATGTCCTTGCTTAATAGTTTCTCCCTCACATAATGGTAATGGACCTCTATATGCTTGGTCCTAGCATGATAAATAGGATTAGCTGCAAGGTGAAGTGAGCTTGTATTATCTCCAAATATCAATGGCGAGCTAGTATACAAATCCAATTCTGTATACAATAACTTGATTCATATAGCTTCTTGGGTGGCATTAGCCAATCCTCTATACTCTGCTTCTGTAGAGGATAAAGCAACAGTAGGTTGCTTCTTTGAAGACCATGATATTGGTTTATTACCTGCAAATGAAATGTATCCAGAAGTGCTCCTCCTATCATCCTTACATCCTGCCCAATCTGCATCTAAATAAATCTTGATATCCAAGTCTGAAGTGTAAGGGAAATACAAACCATGATGTTGAGTGCCTTTGAGATACTTTAGAAATATTTTGGCAGCTTCTAAGTGAGGTACCCTTGGTTTGTGCATGAACTGACTTAGCACACTAACTCCATATGCAATATCTATCCTTGTTAGGGTGGCATAGTTCAAGCTTCCAACTATGCTTTGGTAACCTATAATATCATCAATTTCATCACCTTCATGGGCACTTAGTTTTAGGTTTACCTCCATTGGAGTGCTTGCAACTTTTGCATCCTGCAAATGAAACTTCTTCAACATATCATGTATGTATTTTTTTCTGAGTAATATAGATTCCAAAGTTAGTATAGACTAACTCAAGTCCAAGAAATTACTTTTGTAGACCAAGATCACTGATCTTGAACTCCTTCATCATCTGGTCCTTGATTTGTCTGATTCCATTGACATCATTACATGTAAGTATGATATCATCAACATATACACATAGATAAATTACTTCTGAATTACTTCTCTTGATGAATAGAGAAGTGTCTGCCTTGCTCATGACAAAACCTTGGTCTTGAAGGTATGTGGTCAACCTGTGATTCCATGCCCTAGGTGCCTCCTTTAATCCATAAAGAGCTTTATTCAATTTGCACACATATGTTACCTTGTTTGGATCCTCATAGCCAAGAGGTTGTGACATATATACCTCCTCTGAAATCCATCCATAAAGAAATGCATTTTTTACATCCAATTGATACATGTTCCAATTTTTTGATGCAGCCACACTTACCAACACCCTGATGGTTGGCATCTTGGCCACAGGTGACAATGTTTCTTCATAGTGAATGCCTTGGGTTTGTGCAAAACCCTTGGCCACCAATCTCGCTTTGTACCTGTTTATTGACCCATCAGAATTTCTTTTAAGTTTATAGATCCATCTGGATCCAATTACCTTCATGGACTCTTTCTTTGGTACTAGTTCCCATGTGTCACTTTCCTTGAGTGCTTCAATCTCCTCATCCATAGCTTCTTTCCATTCTTTCTTAGCTTTTGCTTCTTCATATGATCCTGGTTCTTCAATTGACAAGTCTTTGGCAAGATAAACAGAATGTTTAGTAACAAGAGAGGTGTCATACCCATATCTGATAGGTTTTTTGCTCTCCCTTTGTGATCTTCTGATTGATTGGTTTGAAGATTCAGGTATGTCTTCAAGTTTTGTCATCTTGAGTTTGCCTTTGGACTTCCATGCCTTAAATTCTTCAAGATTGATAATGTCTTTACCATTTGAATTGGTGTCTTCATTCTGAGTAGGTTCCTCCTTAGCATGACTTGGAAACTCCTCCTCCAGGTCATATGGTAGTTTAAACTTCCTGCATTCATTCTCATACCAAGAATCATTTTCATCAAAGACAACATCTCTACTAACCATGAATCCCTTATTTGAAGGGTTGTAGAACCTATACCCTTTCTGATTCAGATCATATCCAATAAAGATACACTTCTTAGCCTTAGGGTCTAGCTTACCTCTTATCTGAGAAGGAATGTGTACATATGCTACACATCGAAATATCCTGCAATGATCAAGTGAGGGTCTCTTACCATGCCATGCTTCATAAGGGGTCATCCCATCAAGGAACTTAGATGGCAACCTGTTTATGAGGTAAGTGGCAGTAGATACACTCTCTGCCCATAGGTAGTTAGGTAATTTCTTTTCATTTAACATTGACCTAGCTGTTTCAATAATCAACCTATTTCTTCTCTCAGCAACCCCATTCTATTCAGGAGTATACCTTGTGGTGATTTCTCTCTTGATTCCTCTGTCTTGCAAGAATGCTTCAAACTCATTGGAGAAGTACTAACCTCCTCCATCTTACCTTAGCCTCTTTAGATTCTTCCTTGTCTGATTCTCAACAAGTGCAAGATACTTTTTAAAACAGTTGAACACTTCATCTTTGTGCTTCATAAAGTACAATACAGTCCACTTGCTATAATCATCAATAAGGGATACATAGTACCTTGATCCTGAGATTGAGGGGTCTTTGCTTGGTCCCCATACATCTGTATGGACAAGCTCTAGGTAGTCCTCATGCATGTAGCCTTTCCTTGAGAAGGCTAACTTGTGAGACTTCCCAAACTGACAAGCACCACACTTGTAGATCATATGTTTCTTGGAAATATTAGGTATCCCAAGCACACATTGGTCCCTGCATATTTGCTTCAAGGTTAATCACCTACATGCCCTAATATTTTATGCCAAAGCTCAAGCTCTGAAAGTGTTTGATCTTTGTAATTGTAAAGTGTAATATTCTTTGTATCTTCTAGCTCAAAAGTAAAACATCTACCTGTCTTTTCTCCTTTAGCAATTCTCTTGAAGCCATGCTTTGGATCCTCCCCAAATGCTCCATATTGGTTGAACCTAACCTGCAAACATTTTTCCACAATCTGTCCTACACTCATCAAGTTTTTTGTAATGGTTGGTACATATAGTACCCTACTCAACAAGTTTTGATTTCCATCACAAGTCTTTACATTTCCAACTTTAACTACTGAGTGCTTGGTGTCATCACCTGTTTGTACTTGATGCTTACCTCTTGGTTCTTCAAGGTCAGAGAGTAGAGCTACATTGCCAGCCACATGATTCGAGCATCCTGAGTCAATGTAGAAGAGATGGTCATCATTTGTACCTAGTTTTGAAGTCATGTTCATAATCAGAAGAGAATCATCTTGCTCTTCTATATAGTTGTTGTAATCGTTTCTGGATTTGAATCCTCCTTGGTAGTTGCCATTGTAGTTGTTGTTGTATCCTTGA